>JAMPIV010014080.1:0-30724 GCA_024509875.1 Oreohelix idahoensis
GTGGGTAGTAGTATTGGTATTTGGGTGGTTAGATTTTTTTGGGGGTTGAATTTTTTGGTTAGGTATTTTGTTTGGTATGGGTTTGAGGTAGTGTAGTTTGATTGTGTAGTTTTTGGTTATTTTTTTTTGGAGATTTTTTTGTATTTTGTAGATTGTTTATTTTATTTTTGTATTTTTATGTTGTATAGTTTGGGGTGGGATTAATTAAATTTGGAATTAGGAGAGGTGAGTAGTAGATTTAAGAATAAGATAGTGTAGGGGATGGTTGATGGGGGGTTTTTATTGTGTTTAGTAATTTTTGTGGTTGGGTTAGTGGGTAGTAAATAGTTGGGGGGTGTGTTGGTGTGGGGGAAGGTTGGGTGCAGCTTGGGTAGGAGGGGGGGGTGGATAGGTGTTGGGGGATTTTTGTATTGGGTGATGTTTAGTGGTATGGAGTTTATGGAGACGGTGGGGGTTTGTGTTTTTTGATTGGGGTGTTGGGTTTTTTGGGTGTTGGAGTTTAGTAGGATGGGTTTAAGTGAAAATGGAGGAGGATATAGGTTGTTTAAGGTAATGGTTTGACTGTAGGAAGAGTTTTAAATTGTGAGGTTGTTTGGGGAAGTGTGTATATTTTTGGGTTTTAAGGAGAATTAATGGTTTTGGGGCAGAGTTATGGTTATTGGATTTAAGGTGCAGATGTGGGAGTTGGGGGGGGGGGAGGTTTGGTGATTGATGAGCATTATTGGGATATGTTGTTTTTTTATTGGGTTTAGGGTGAACAATATGTTGGGGAGCGGGTTGTTTGGTTGCAGAATCTATCTGTGATTTTATTGGTGTTATAATTGGTTGTAATAGTGGTATTGTTTTTGTTTTAAATATTGGAAGTGTTTTTGGTGTGGGTTTTTTTTGCGGGCTGATAATTCCATCTATTTGGGGTTTATTTGGGGGAATGTTGCAATTGATGGTATAAAGCTGTGTCCAGGGAGATGGTATGTGTAAATATTGTCAGATGGACAATCATGACACTGACCGTTGCAGAAGGAAACCTGTGTATATGGCAACCCTTCAGGTCAGGTCGACCTCAAGACAGGAGGAGGATATTAGGTTGGAGACCACTCCAGAAGAGATGAGGAAGGCACAGGCTGGGGATAAAACACTCAAGCCGTGGTTTCAGAAAATGTCAACTTAGGGCAGACTTAATAAGGAGCCTACATGTGAAACCAGATGGGGACCATGAGAAAATAGGTACCATCATTCAAAAGGTGGCTCACAATTATTATTGGCCCAAAGCAAGATGGGACATTGAGAATTTTGTAGAAAGGTGTAGCATAGCACATGAGGGAACACCCACAAGTGGGAACATGGATCAGGACCTGGACACGCCCCGGGGCAAAATTAGGCCTGATAATAAAAAGAAAAATAGATTTGATAAAGTGGACCAAATGGAATGGGAAGCCCCTTTTCACGGACAAGCTTCACTTAACTGTTTTACAATGGCCACTATGCGGAGAGTGCAAAAAGATGTCTTACCCCAGGATAAGCCGAAAATCCCTCAATCGGACTTAAACAAACTGGAGGAAGAGGATGTAGAGAGGAATCTCTCATCAAGAATTTTAAGTGGGGAGAAAGCCCCAAAAGAAAAATTGGTAGCGGTCGTTTTGTGAATGATAATTCTGGGAGGAAAAATCATCACTATAAAGCTTCGAGTGGAAGAGACCATACCGGTGCATGGACAAATAGGTCCACACAATTAAAGGTCCATATGTAGCTTTGTTAAGAACGTGGACTGATGAAAAGGCAGAGGAAAACATTACATCTTCATACCAATATGTGAATGAGCTGACCACTCTCGGTTAAAAACTGGCTGGAAACTTGCCAATGAAAATTTGAAACAAGCCAGGAAGAAACATGCTGCCTATTATAACAGGAAGGCGAAAGACAGAAATTTGGCTGTGGGAGAGAAAGTACTGCTTCTTTTGCCTGGGAGTCAGAATAAGTTACAAATTGGATGGCAGGGTCCATATACAGTTTTAGAGAAGGTGTCTAGAACAAATTATAAGATAGATAAGAAGGGGAAAGAAAAAATCTATCATATCTCCTGAAGAAATATTTGGAAAGAGAACATCAGGAAGAGACACACTTGTTGACCTTGTCCATCGCCATGGAGATGAAAAAGGAACCACTTTCATCATTTGAATATCCATTACACCCCTGTGAGACAGCAGCACAGGTGAAAATCAGTACACATTTAACGAAAACTCAGAAAGAGAGAGTGCAACAGGTTTAAAAATAATCATGCAGAGGTGTTAACAGACCGACCAGGGCATACAAACCTATTGGAATATGATATGAAACTGATAGACTCCACACCTGTCTGTATGAAACCATATTCGATTCCGTTTGCTAAGGAGAAAGCTTTGAAGGAAGAGATAGACTATCTGTTGAAGGAAGGAATTATTTCGCACAGTGAGTCTTCGTATAGTTCCGGTGTTGTACTCTTAAGGAAGCCCTCTGGAGAACATAGACTCTGTATAGATTACAGGAGACTGAATGCTATTACAGAAGGACAGGTGGATCCATTGCCGGATACAAATCAGCTGTTTGCCAGACTAAATAAAGCTAAATATTTCTCAAAAGTGGATCTGAGTAAAGGATACTATCAGATTCCAGTAAAGCCTGAGGTTAGACCATACCTAGCTTTTAGTACCTCAGAAGGACACTATGAGTTTAATAGATTGCCATTTGGATTGAAGAATGCGCCTAGTGTCTTCTCTAGAATGATGAGAAAATTATTGGATCCTCTGAATAATCCCTGTATAACAAATTTTATGGATGATATCCTTATAGCAACAGAAACATTTGAGGAACACATTGACTCTCGGAACATGCTGTTTGATCGACTTAGGGAGGCAAATTTAACAGCCCGACCAACCAAATGTTGCGTTGGATGTAAAGAATTGGAATTTTTGGGACACACAGTTTATCAGGGAAACATGACCCCTGACCCAAAGAATTTAGAAAAACTACAGAAAGCCCCGAGACCACAAACCAAGAAGGACGTGAGATCCTTTGTCTCATTATGTGGTTTCTACCAGAAGTATATCAAAAACTTTAATTCCATATGTGCACCTTTAACTGAATTGACACGTAAAGGACATCCAGATCGCATTACATGGACACCACAATGTGAAATGACTTACCAAGAATTGAAGGAAAAGCTCACAAGTAAACCCATTTTGAAATTACCTGACTTAAGTCAAGAATTCATAGTAAGGACGGATGCAAGTAATATTGGGTTAGGTGCAACTCTACTACAGAAATCAGATGCATTGGATGGGGAATTAAGCCCAGTGGCATATGCTAGCAGAAAGTTGAATAAAGCTGAAATCAACTACTCAACTAGCGAAAAAGAATGTCTTGCAGTAATATGGGCAATAAAGAAATTCAATATTTATCTATATGGGAAGGCATTTAAGTTGCAAACAGATCACAAACCTTTATCGTTTCTAGCACAGGCTAAGCATGAGAACTCTAGGTTACTCCGATGGTCTTTACTTCTGGCTCCATATAATTTTAGCATTGAGTATATATCTGGAAAAACCAATTTGGGAGCGGATTTTTTAAGCCGCCATCCGTGTGATGAGAATCACCGTAAACCCCAGAAATAATAATAAATTTCTCTATATGTATATAGAATAAAGGACTGACATATAATGTCTGTTTTAAGAGGGGAGGTGTCATGAAATATTCTAATCCACATATATAAATTATTAGGTAAATATAAAGCCTAACAAATAAAATTAATAAAGAGAAGAGCAATGGAAAAATAACAGTGCTGTCACAAAGAATGTACTCGAAATCCCCCTTGTTTTCTGCTTCGTCTGCAAATTGTAACGCTTTCACGTTGATATAAAAGCTTACTGTATTATTACCCGCCTTCTTCAATGAAACGTGTGCTGCATTTCTAAGAAAAACATTGAGACGTACTGCGTAATGACCTAAATTAATCCTAACATTAATTATACTGCGTTACCAAAACGAACGAACAGATGGACAAAAGGATAAAGAGAGAGAGAGGGCTGAAAATCAGGAACGCATGCAACACGCGTCGCGCGATACACAAATGCTGCCATCACGCGTGTAAGTCTACATGCACTAATTTTTTTTTCAGACGGACAGTGATAAAATACACTACCCTTTCCCAGAGTTAGGTTTATAAATCATAAAAAACTCTTATTAGAAAAGATAACATTAGATGGGTTTACGGTTGAAAACATAACAGTACCCAGACAGCACATCTTCGAAACAGGAGGTAGAAGAAATTGCATATTTTGAATGCAGCCACGTAGCTCCTTTAAATTTGTATTTTTGGGTTCCTTAGGGCTTGCTGACAAATAATATGTAAAACGTTACGCAAATAGTCCAGGAATTAATAAATTATACCCAAAATAAAATATTGGGGGTGCCTGACAGCATAAAATCATTTCTGCTCATAAGATTTTTTTTTAACGTGTTTGAAAAAAATTTACGTTACAGAAATAGCCTACCATGTAAACTCCAAATTGATTGGAGCGCAACAAATGAAAGCCTAACCACGATTGGTCGGGCTATAAATACTATCTTGGTTGTTAGGGGAAACGGGGAAAGGTAACATTTTTTCAAACACTTGTCGAAACGGGGCTCATTGGTCAGACTCGCTGATATACACACTTGGGAGCGTTAGTTCGAAACCACTTGTTTAAATAAGATTGATAAAGCATCAGTGCGTTGAAGCCAGCTTATATATTTGGCTAAATAAAAGCCTGGAAGATAAGCAGATGGGAATTTGTGCCAGTTTGTGCCAGAATTCATTGCTAATCAACGTATCTGTGTTTATTCGTATGAATTGTGGGACAGTGGTCTTGATGGTACTGAGCAGCACCTGGTCAGAGCTTTGCTGAATCCAGTGTCGGACAGCATACTCCTTGGTCCTTTTAGCTATCAGTGAGGTGTCTCCAGAGCCCAGAGGAGAATTCGAGCAGAGGAGTCCTTTCCTGCCGCCATCACGCCAGATAAGCTAACTTGGCCAGCTGAGCTCAACATTATGTCCCCTCATCTTGAACTGACTTTTAAAAAATTAACATTAAGAGGGGAATTTACTTGTCTTAAAATCAGGAACTGTGAACATCTCCAATACTAGTCCCTAAAGACAAACTATTGAAGTCATGATGACAAATACCAACAGAGCTTGAACAAAACAAAACCAGTATTACCTCATTTTACTACTACACAACTGACACACATAGAACATTTGTAATAATATATGTCACTACAATATTCATATTAAATACATTCTGTACATAACTTGTAATTTAAATTGATTGTGATTCCTGGTTCCCTTGTAGTTGAATCAGGACACATATTCATTCATGCCAGTAATGAATACATATTGTTATTTGAAAAGTTACGAGTGACTTCTTTAAGATATTCTCATAGAGTGTTATATGTATGTGAGTGTCACAGTGTTGTTAAGAGTAGTGGATTAAATTAAATTGTTTATCTGTCTGTTGTTGTGACTTACACTTCACCACACTCATACCCTAGACACATAACGTAGCATCACACTATTCCAGAATAATTCTGACTGAGATATATAGATATGTGGTAGCAAGTAAGGTTATCTATAATACACTACTCTTAATAGATATAGATACCTTCACAGCTGATCTCATCAGATACACACTACAATGGAAGTGTTTGGCCTGGAAGATCCTGAAAACTTCTTCAGTTAGTTTCCCCTTGAACTGAGAGCCATTATCAGTCAAGATTTGATTGGGAAAGCCTAACCTTGTGAAAATTGTGAGCAATGCCTCTGCCACATGTTTAGAATCAATCGATGACAGGGCTACTGCCTCTCCCCACATAGAACAAGTGTCCACCAGAGTCAGAATGTAGCTGTTCCTTCTCTTGGTTCGGGTGAGAGGTCCCACAAGATCCACGGCAACTCTCTCAAAGGGTGTTCCCACTATGGGCATTTCCCCCAGAGTTGCTGGTGCAGTCCAATGTTTAGGTGCTACTCGTTGGCACTCTGGACAGGATTTTACATATCGTTTGATATCTTCAGTTATTCCTGGCCAGAAATAGTGACAAGCTATTCGCTGTCCTGTTGCGCTGATTCCCATATGACCACTGAAGGGAATCGCATGCCCTAGTTCCAACACTTTAGTCCTATATGAAGTGGGAAGGACCAGCTGTCCGTGACCATTGGATTCAGATCCAGCCTTCCTATATATCAGTTTGTTCTTCATATAAAACTCTCCCTTGCCTGGAGGTGTATGAGATTTGGGCAACTTCTTGAAACATGGCTTGAGTGTTTTGTCCTCAGCCTGTGCCTTCCTCATCTCATCTGGGTGAGTATTTATGGGATTATCCTCCTCCTTCTTTGACTGTGATCTGGTCTGCACTGCTGCCAATATCACAGGTCTCTTGGGATTCCCCAAGAAGACATATCTACACCCCAATATTAGAGGGTAGATTGGCTCATTTATCACTGCTGCTTTTATGATTCCTTCCACATATCGCGTTTTCACTTTTATTCGGGCGACGGGAAGTGTCATGGTAGCTACATCCTTGGTTGCAGTTTGAATCTCCACTGTTTCTGTGGTGTATTGATCGGCCTGCACCAGGTGAGAACTCACAACGGAATCGTAATCTAAACCGGTATCATATAAACATCTTATAGTGACACCATTACAGATGACATCTTCACACACTGGGGGGTGGTATGGTTCCTGTAATTCTTCAGGTTTGCCCTTCTTTTCCTTTTTCCCCGATGTCATAGCAGCAAAATGAGGAGGTTTCCTTCTACAATGGTCAGTGTCATGATTGTCCATCTGACAATTCTTACACCACCTTTTTCCTTGGTTGAAAGATTTTCTTTCATTATATTTCCTTTCATCGAATTGTGGGAATTTATTTTTATTGTCATACCGTGGCCTATCAAATTGGTGCTTACCTTTATTTGGATCCTTAGGATCAAATTTATTAAAGTTCTGTGGTGCCCTAAAGTTGTCCACCTGTTTCTTTTTATTACCTGTTACCTCTGCTTGAGCTGCTTGATACCTTTCAGCAACATTTAGCAACTCACCCAGCCTCTCTGCACCTTGTTCCATGAGAAACTTTCTCAGGTCTGGAGCCATGGACTCTCTTAATTGCTCTATAAGGACCATTTCCTTAAGATCTTGGGTTTTCCCCAGAGAAGTCCATTTCTCCAAGTATGTCTCTATTCGTGCAGAGAACTGGTGATAGGTTTCACCTGACAGTAGTTTAGCATTCCTAAATTTTTTCCTGTAAAACTCTGCATTCTTTTCATACCTTAACAAAAGAGCCTGCTTTAGCATGTCATAATTTTCCTGATCACCTCTGCTCATTTTTGCAAAAACTTCATAAGCTGCCCCACGAAGTCCCTGAGATAACTTTAAGCTCCACCTTTCTCTCTCTAACCCATATGTGGTAGCTAATAGTTCATACCTATTCAGGTAGCTCTCTATATCATCGTCTTTCTCAACAAAATGATCTAAATGAAAATTCATAGCTGAGGTTGAGGCTCCTTGAGTAACCGTAGCATCAGAGGCAAAGGGACTGGCACCATTTTCAGGAGCATGGCCTTGAAACTCAAACTCCCTTAGTCGTAACTCATGTTCCCTTTGTAATCTTTTATCTTCTGCTTCCCTTTCTGCAGCTAATCTCCTCTCTTCCCTTTCTGCAGCTAATTTCTTCTCTTCCCTTTCTGCAGCTAATTTCTTCTCTTCTCTTTCTGCAGCCTGTCTTCTTTCCTCGGCTTCCAATTTCTTAGCCTCAGCCTCAATCTGCAACCTCTTAATTTCCTTGTCAGCCTCTAACTTTCTTTCGGCTTCAAACCTTCTTTCTTCGCGTTCAATAAATTTGTCACATTCCGTCGTGACATAAGCAACCATAACTTGCCCATCTAATCCTAACTCTTTTGCAGTCTGAACAGCGGCAGATCGAAATTTGGCCAGGTCCGCCATTGTCTATCAGGTAAATTTATATAATGTCTAACCAACAATTCAAATTCTAAATATATATAATGGACAACACAGGCACCGTGAGCTCAACCTTATTTAATTCCACCCAAGGATACCTTTTAATTCTTATATTCCCTGAAATGAATTACCCCCAATATTTTTAATAGGGAAAGATTCAAAATCCCAAGAGCGAGACCCCAATATATGTGGTGAAGTGGGATGTTATAAATATTTATAGGGGACTTAGTGTACTGACTGAGATCAGCTGTGAAGGTATATATATCTAATAAGAGTAGTGTATTATATATAACCTTACTTGCTACCACATATCTATATATCTCAGTCAGAATTATTCTGGAATAGTGTGATGACTACGTTATGTGTCTAGGGTATGTGTATGATGAAGTGTAAGTCACAACAACAGACAGATAAACAATTTAATTTAATCCACTACTCTTAACAACACTGTGACACTCACATACATATAACACTCTATGAGAATATCTTAAAGAAGTCACTCGTAACGTTTCAAATAACAATATGTATTCAGTGCTGTTAATAATGTATTTGTGTCCTGATTCAAATACAAAGGAACCAGGAATCACAATCAATTTTAATTACAAGTATATGTACAGACTTTATCAATATGAATATTGTAGTGACATATATTATTAAAAATATCCTATGTGTGTCAGTTGTGTAGTAGTAATATGAGGTAATACTGGTTTTGTTTTGTTCAAGCTCTGTTGGTATTTGTCATCATGACTTCAATAGTTTGTCTTAGGGACTAGTATTGGAGATGTTCTCAGTTCCTGATATTAAGACAATTAAATTCCCCTCTGAATGTTATTTTTACAAAGTTATTTCAAGATGAGGGGACATAATGTTGAGCTCAGCTGGCCAAGTTAGCTTATCTGGCGTGATGGCGGCAGGAAAGGACTCCTCTGCTCGAATTCTCCTCTGGGCTCTGGAGACACCTCACTGATAGCTAAAAGGACCAAGGAGTATGCTGTCCGACACTGGATTCAGCAAAGCTCTGACCAGGTGCTGCTCAGTACCATCAAGACCACTGTCCCACAATTCATACGAATAAACACAGATACGTTGATTAGCAATGAATTCTGGCACAAACTGGCACAAATTCCCATCTGCTTATCTTCCAGGCTTTTATTGAGCCAAATATAAGCTGGCTTCAACGCACTGATGCTTTATCAAGCTTATTTAAACAAGTGGTTTCGAACTAACGCTCCCAAGTGTGTATATCAGCGAGTCTGACCAATGAGGCCCCGTTTCGACAAGTGTTTGAAAAAATGTTACCTTTCCCCGTTTCCCCTAACAACGAAGATAGTATTTATAGTCCGACCAATCGTGGTTAGGCTTTCATTTGTTGCGCTCCAATCAATGGGGAGTTTACATGGTAGGCTATTTATGTAACGTAAGGTTTTTTCAAACACGTTATAAAAAAAATTTTATGAGCAGAAATGATTCCATGCTGACAGGCATCCTCACCATTTTATTTTGGGTATAATTTATTAATTCCTGGACTATTTGCGTAACGTTTTACATATTATTTGTCAGCAAGCCCTAAGGAACCCAATTATCCAAATTTAAAAGAGCTACGTGGCTGCGTTCAAAATATGTATTTTCTACATCCTGTTTCGAAGATGTGCTGTCTGGGTACTGTTATGTTTTCAACCGTAAACCCATCTAATGTTATCTTTTCTAATAAGAGTTTTTTATGATTTATAAACCTAACTCTGGGAAAGGGTAGTGTATTTTATCACTGTCCGTCTGAAAAAAAATTAGTGCATGTAGACTTACACGCGTGATGGCAGCATTTGTGAACCGCGCGACGCGTGTTGCATGCGTTCCTGATTTTCAGCCCTCCCCTCTCTCTTTATCCTTTTGTCCATCTGTTCGTTCGTTTTGGTAACGCAGTGTAGAAAAAGACATGAATGGAATTTAAAATTTAGGTCAACTTGCATATTTCAAGGTTTTTCTTAGAAAGGCAGCACATTTTATTGTGTGTTTGGGAAACGCGTGTATGTTGCAGAAAGCCTTTAATATCGACGTGAAACGTTACAATTTGCTTACGCAGTAGAAAACAAGGGGATTTCGAGTACAGTCATTGTGACAGCACTGTTCTTTACCATTCTTCTTCCTTTATTTATTATATGTATTTATTAGGCTTTATATTTACTTGATAATTTATATATGTGGATTAGAATATTCCACGACAAGCTGCCACATGAGAAAATAAACGAGGTAGTTAGCTTATACAACACAACATACCACAACACACAGCCACACACAGAGTCGGGTTACAGTTTCTGTTAATGCTCTCAGAACAGCAGTAGGCAAGCCAGCAGCTGAGAGGATCTGAGTTAGAAACACTTCCCTCTCCAAAGATCCAGCTTTATTAAAAACATGTCATGTTTTCAGATTTCAGAGTATTTGGAATTTTGAAGAAGTCTAGCTTGTACAGTCAATCATCGCTATTCGCGGGGGTTACGTTCCTTGTAAACCCTGTGAACGCGGAAATTCGCGAATACGGAACCATTGATCCTATGGGAAAAGGGGGTGTCGCGAAATTGGTTTCAAGTCATTGCAAACGGGTTCAGTTAGATTTATAAACTCGTCAACGATCGATTGACCGCTTTCAAAATGGCGGCGTATCAGCGAAATGCGTATCAGACAGAGGAAATCGCCAAGGATAAATAAAAGCAGAAGGGAATCAGTATGAAAAGGATTTTACATTTCAGTACAAGGAAGGATTGTGTATAACTGCATATAAGAAGGAACGGTAGGAAGTTCTCATTTACGGAGATATATGCGTATTTCGGCTGCCCACAGTTACGCTAAAAGCGTGTAACCCACTTCTGTTCTAAATATTAAAATCAATAAATAACAGTTTGGGAATTTACATGGATAGGAAGATAGAGTTTTATCAGCTGTATAAAACAAGATAAGATGGAACAATATGGATATTATATATGCCGAGAATGAGAAAGGCAAAATTTCAGTCGACGCACAGATTGGCTGAAATCGATGTTCGGAAAAGATTTTTTTGTTGCCTAGTTCTAGCTGTGACGTCAGTACCCTCCTATACGTCCGCGCTAAGCGTATATAAACGTATCGGTAAAAACTGGAGAGATACACATCGAAAGAGGTTTGAGACAGACTGGAGGCAGAGTTTCGCCACTACCTATGAATTGTGAGCGGATCGCCAGAAACATTATTCAGTCCAGTATCTGAAGTCTGATGGTAAGCGAAATTATGATAACTACCGTGTATAATATTTTTTTTTTATATTTCAGGTTCATATAAACTTCACAAAATATGTTTGTATAATAGTCATTGATATAATGTATTGTATTTTTAATATGATCTAACCATGTGCATTGTGGATGATTGTTGCTTGTACAAAAATTAATCACAAATAGCCCCACAGCCTAATGAAGATATATTTATCATATTGCTTTATCGCTTACGAAGATAAAGGCAGTCCCATGGCAGAGATTGTCATAGGGAAATGAAGTGTTAGAAACTTCATCATGGAAGATCCCAGTTTACGAGGTTAAGGTGACTAGTCCCCTTCCTCGCTGCCTTTGCCTTCCCTAGTTCGAGCGCACAACTTTGTACCCATTTACAGCTGGTAAAATGGAGAGTTCCACAGCCAGGTTTCAATTCCAAAACTATGTAATTGTACTACCGAAGAAAGAAACGTGATCGCTTGGTCACTCTTTATTTATGTATTAATTTTGTGTAGATGCTAAGAATAGCATCAGTATTTGAATTTGTATTTGATATGATTTGGAAGGATCAAGTTATAGAAAGGGAAGTACTTGAGCGGAATAAATCAAATGATGTTTATTACTGATATGTTAATATTAATTCTATATCATTGAATTGATGTTACTTGCTATGACTGTATAACTTTGACACCTGATGACTGACTTGTCTGACTTATGTGCTAGTCAGTTACACTTAATTGAAATGTTAATATTAATGCTATATCACTGAAATGATGTCCTTACTTACTATGATTGTATAACGGTGACATCTGATGACTGACTGGTCTGACATCTGTGCTAGTTAGCTACAAGTCTAGCCAGATACTAGCCAAGGCTGATATGTTGCGGGTTCCATGAAATAACTCAAACCAGACTGTCCAGTATCAGAAGCCTGTGTCGTTCATCCGAGGCAATCCCACAAAAGTGCAGGACCCCAAAGAGTGAACTTCAACTGGTCATTGGCATCCCTACTGTTGGGCCTACCAAGTCTGATATCAGCAAAGGACAGTTCAGTTTCAGCAGTATCAAGTTGAAAGATAAGTGTCCTGTTTGACACTGACCACCTATACATGTGAAACAGCCAATAGATGAAAATAATAATTAACCATACAGAAACTCAGTCAACTGATGACAGTTATCCTTAAATTCAAAGGACTAATAACAGTGATTTCAGTAACTTTATTATTTTAGATCTTGAAGTCTAAACAGACAATAATAGTAATTGTGTGAATACTTTTATATATATTTATATATAATATATATATATATATATATATATATATATATATATATATATATAATATCCCCTAGAATATAAGTAATCATAAGATAGTCACAGGGAGGAGACACCTTAAATCCTGGTACTACTTCTTACCAACTGGGCCAGGGTTTTCACAGTCTGACTTTTTATGATAACAATACACCAGTGCTTATTTCTAAGACTGGGGTATTACTTGTAAGGTCAGAACTCTTTACTGGCATACTCTTACATAATAAATACTTTTAAATAACCTCCCGCTACAGTGGGGGCTCGTCTGCGGGATATATCTTTGATATTCCTGAGCCAACTTTCTATTTCTGTTGTGTAGAAAATTTTGTTTTGTAAAATTTTTTGGAAAGAGTAACATAATAGGAAATAATTATATTTTTAGGAGTACCATTGAGTACAGATAAAAAAAGCTGTTTCATATATGGTGAAGTCAGTTTAATTAACTTTAATTTTAACTAAGTTAATTATATTGTAGTAAATTAGTTTGAGTAAGATCACTTGCCCTACTAGACTACAGATACATCATGGCTGACTTGGTCAAATTTAGGTCTGCTACACTGCAGGTGGGAAAAGAGCTTGGCATGGATGGTGACGCTCTGATCCGGTATGTCACGACGGAATGTGAAAAGTACACAGAGAGAGAAGCCAAGAAATTAGAAGCAGAGAGAGAAGCCAAGAAATTAGAAGCGGAGAGAGAAGCCAAGAAATTAGAAGCTGAGAGAGAAGAAAGGAGGTTACAAACAGAGAGAGACCATGAGCTGAAAATGAGACAGCTTGATTTTGAACTTCAGGCTGGGACTATCACCCATGGTAATAGCTCACCTCATTCTGCGAATAGCTCTTTTCAGAACACAGCAAATGGGGCCATGAACCTCCACCTAGATCCATTTGTTGAAAAGGAGGACGCAATCGAGTCGTACCTGGATAGGTATGAAAGGCTAGCCTCTACATATGGACTGGAAAAGGAGAAATGGAGTTTAAAGTTATCTCAGGGATTGAGAGGTATTGCATATGATGTGTTTCTGAAACTCCCCAAAGAAGATCAGGAAAATTATGAAATACTAAAGCAAGCCTTACTGATCCGGTATGAAAAGAACTCTGAGGCATATAGGAAGAAATTTAGAACTTCTAAACCTCTACCTGGAGAAACATATAACCAGTTCTCAGCTAGGCTAGAAACGTATTTGTTGAAATGGAGTAGTTTAGGTAAGTATCAGAAAACCTACGAGGATCTGAAAGAAATGGTTATGTTAGAACAAGTGAAAGATTCCATGTCTCAAGAAATGAGGAAATTCCTTATGGAACAAGGAGCAGAGAGGCTGGAAGACATTTTGAAATGTGCAGAGAGATACCAAGCAGCTCAAGCTGAATTGGTAGGAACAAAAAGGAAGCAGGTAGAAGGATATAAGCCACCACCGCAGAATACCGATTTTGACCAGATGGATCAACCATACAGATACAAGCAAAGATTTGATAATAAGGACAAGAACCCTCAGACTCAGGAAAAGAAACCCTACAAACAGGGAGATAAGTGGTGCAAATTTTGTAAGATGAGCAACCACAACACTGATGAATGTGGGAGGAAAAAACCCCTTCATCATGCTGCATGTCTACAGGTGAGGACTTCTGTTAGGAAGGAACTGACTGTGAGTCAGAATAGCCTCCATCACCCACCTACCCAGGAGATAGTGACTGTGAATGGCAAACAAGTCACAGGAATGTATGACACAGGTTTGTCCTATGACGCAGTCGTGTGTGCATCTCTGGTGTGCCCTGAACAAATCACCACAGAAACAGTAGACATTCAAGGGCCACTAAAAGGAACATCACCCCTTACTTTACCCATAGTAAAGATTCATGTCAGTTGTCGCTATGTGGAAGGGGAGATAAATGCAGCAGTGTTAGACGATCCCTTTTACCCCCTAATGTTGGGGCGTAAATTTGTTTTCTTGGGAGACCCTGGAAAACCTATGGTTATGGCAGAAATCCAGCCCAGGTCTGACTCCAGGAACATAGAGAGGGACACCAAATTAACATTTCATTCGACTGAAATGAAACGGGCTCAAGAAGCAGACAGCACATTGAAGCCTTGTTTTGGAAAATTGTCAAAAACTCATAACGCTCCAAGGAAAGGACACTTCTATAGGGAACATGGACTCTTGTACAGGAAAGCTGGCAGAGGGACGAAAAGTCATGGTCAAATTGTTGTACCATCCACCTATAGGAATAAGGTTATAGGCTGGGGACACATATCAACTTTGAGTGAACACCTGGGTAATGGTGCCACAAAACAAAGAATAGCCACCCAGTTCTACTGGCCAGGTATTACGGAAGACATAAATCAGTATGTAAATTCCTGTCCAGAGTGCACCTATGTAGATTCAGAAAGTCGACGGAAGAGTCTTCATAAAAAATCTACAAGCAAACCAGCAATCAGGGGTACTCCCGAGATTTGCACGGGAGGGGAAAGGAAACATCCCACACAGGTTCAATTGCAGTCTGAACCCCATGCGCTGGAAAAAAGGAACAAATCACGTAGCGAAAATCAAACACCTACGGATTTGCGAGGGAAAACTACATCCAACTATCAACGAAAAGAGGGCGGTAAACTTCATGGGAAACCTACCGACCCCGTTTCACCAGCAGTAAGAGCCTGGATGAAAAGCCGAACAGGAAGGAGAGAGATAGTAAAGGATGAATATATTCTTGGAAAACAGAATGTGGGCGCAGATTTTCTTAGTCGTCATCCCACAGAGCTTGAGGAGGATAGAAGGAAGGAAAACTAACCTCGGAATGGTCGATTTGCAATTGTCTTGTACCCAATAGTTAAGCTAGATATCATCCAGCTTAAAATATGGGGGAGCTATGTCGCGAAATTGGTTTCAAGTCATTGCAAACGGGTTCAGTTAGATTTATAAACTCGTCAACGATCGATTGACCGCTTTCAAAATGGCGGCGTATCAGCGAAATGTGTATCAGACAGAGGAAATCGCCAAGGATAAATAAAAGCAGAAGGGAATCAGTATGAAAAGGATTTTACATTTCAGTACATGGAAGGATTGTGTATAACTGCATATAAGAAGGAACGGTAGGAAGTTCTCATTTACGGAGATATATGCGTATTTCGGCTGCCCACAGTTACGCTAAAAGTGTGTAACCCACTTCTGTTCTAAATATTAAAATAAATAAATAACAGTTTGGGAATTTACATGGATAGGAAGATAGAGTTTTATCAGCTGTATAAAACAAGATAAGATGGAACAATATGGATATTATATATGCCGAGAATGAGAAAGGCAAAATTTCAGTCGACGCACAGATTGGCTGAAATCGATGTTCGGAAAAGATTTTTTTTTTGCCTAGTTCTAGCTGTGACGTCAGTACCCTCCTATACGTCCGCGCTAAGCGTATATAAACGTATCGGTAAAAACTGGAGAGATACACATCGAAAGAGGTTTGAGACAGACTGGAGGCAGAGTTTCGCCACTACCCATGAATTGTGAGCGGATCGCCAGAAACATTGTTCAGTCCAGTATCTGAAGTCTGAGGGTAAGCGAAATTATGATAACTACCGTGTATAATATTTTTTTTTTATATTTCAGGTTCATATAAACTTCACAAAATATGCCTGTATAATAGTCATTGATATAATGTATTGTATTTTTAATATGATCTAACCATGTGCATTGTGGATGATTGTTGCTTGTACAAAAATTAATCACAAATAGCCCCACAGCCTAATGAAGATATATTTATCATATTGCTTTATCGCTTACGAAGATAAAGGCAGTCCCATGGCAGAGATTGTCATAGGGAAATGAAGTGTTAGAAACTTCATCATGGAAGATCCCAGTTTACGAGGTTAAGGTGACTAGTCCCCTTCCTCGCTGCCTTTGCCTTCCCTAGTTCGAGCGCACAACTTTGTACCCATTTACAGCTGGTAAAATGGAGAGTTCCACAGCCAGGTTTCAATTCCAAAACTATGTAATTGTACTACCGAAGAAAGAAACGTGATCGCTTGGTCACTCTTTATTTATGTATTAATTTTGTGTAGATGCTAAGAATAGCATCAGTATTTGAATTTGTATTTGATATGATTTGGAAGGATCAAGTTATAGAAAGGGATGTATAGGAGCGGAATAAACCAGATGATGTTTATTACTGATATGTTAATATTAATTCTATATCATTGAATTGATGTTACTTGCTATGACTGTATAACTTTGACACCTGATGACTGACTTGTCTGACTTATGTGCTAGTCAGTTACACTTAATTGAAATGTTAATATTAATGTTATATCACTGAAATGATGTCCTTACTTACTATGATTGTATAACGGTGACATCTGATGACTGACTGGTCTGACATCTGTGCTAGTTAGCTACAAGTCTAGCCAGATACTAGCCAAGGCTGATATGTTGCGGGTTCCATGAAATAACTCAAACCAGACTGTCCAGTATCAGAAGCCTGTGTCGTTCATCCGAGGCAATCCCACAAAAGTGCAGGACCCCAAAGAGTGAACTTCAACTGGTCATTGGCATCCCTACTGTTGGGCCTACCAAGTCTGATATCAGCAAAGGACAGTTCAGTTTCAGCAGTATCAAGTTGAAAGATAAGTGTCCTGTTTGACACTGACCACCTATACATGTGAAACAGCCAATAGTTGAAAATAATAATTAACCATACAGAAACTCGGTCAACTGATGACAGTTATCCTTAAATTCAAAGGACTAATAACAGTGATTTCAGTAACTTTATTATTTTAGATCTTGAAGTCTAAACAGACAATAATAGTAATATATATATATTGTATGCTCTTTTCCAACTAGTAGAAATAGAATATTAGTGTAATTATTAAACTATTTTAACTGTACCTGAGGATTTATTCACTTCTTCCATTTTGTGGGTTCAGTGAATGTACATTTTACTTATCCCCTAGAATATAAGTAATCATAAGATAGTCACAGGGAGGAGACACCTTAAATCCTGGTACTACTTCTTACCAACTGGGCCAGGGTTTTCACAGTCTGACTATTTTTATGATAACAATACACCAGTGCTTATTTCTAAGACTGGGGTATTACTTGTAAGGTCAGAACTCTTTACTGGCATACTCTTACATAATAAATACTTTTAAATAACCTCCCGCTACAGGGGGGTTAGGTTCCTGCGTGACCCTGTTCACCATACACTTTTGCTACCAATCACCGTGTACCCTTCTGGTAAAAAACAGCTTATTTATTATACTGTGCATTTTATATATGCATTTTATACACTGTTTTCGTTGTATTGGTACAGTATTTACAATCTATTGGTGTACCAATACTCAGGGAGGTAGCATTTTTTCTGGATGAGCTGAAGCAGGTAGGCGTCTCGAAATTTTTTAGCATACTGCGCATGGCCGCGAATACCCGCGAGGTGCCCGCGAATGGCTAAAAATGGGTTACACTTTATATCGCGCAAATGAGCGAATCCGTGAACACATGAATAGCGAGGATTGACTGTATGCAACTTTTATTTCTGCTGTATGATCTGCTTCCTGCAATCCCATCAACAGAGCAATGGTAAAGTAAAGCTAAATATTTCACTGAATGTTAATTTCACTTATTAAAAAAAAAGATTGCTTTCTATCTTATATAATTCACGAATGAAGTGAATTCCAGTAACCTAGTCTTGGGGTTTTACCAGGAATTCTATTAAAGTATCTTTAAGTATAGGGACACCGTACTTTTAACTCCCGGTGGAATGCATGGAGGCATATCTGGGAGTCATCCTTATATGACCACCATCTATGCACAATGCTTTAGTATACAGATGTGGACATGAACCTCTGCCTGTGAGGCTAATTACATCCTCATTGACTCTTGAAATCATCCACACACTTTCAGAGCAAAGCTGGAGAAACTGGAGCTCATGACTTAACTCAACCCGTTTCGGAATGGCAGAAACGCCACAGGAAAAGCTTAGATCTACAGTGTAGATAATATCAAGAACTCTTCAACTTGGCATTGGCTTCAAAAGAGCGAAAAGCTCAGCAGCCTTAGTTAAAAAAACAACAACAACTGCTGGTGGAAAAAAGGCTAATCCGAAATATACCAAGGTTAAACTTCTTCCCCCTCCGTCACTTATCTAACAATGATGCCTTAAATCTGCCGGCAGATCAAGATTGACCGATTGCCGATACTTGGCTTAAGAATTCTTTTCCTACTCCCTTTCCTTGTCACTTTAAGATCTATCAAATCCATCCCATGTGATTTACCAGTAGATTGTGATCAACCGATTGCCGATCCGTGGACTAGACTCATTGGTAAAACATATTTGGCATTACAATGTAGATATTATTTCAGCACTGTTCAGCACTACTGCAACAACGATCAACAAAGACCAGGAATACATACTGAACATGGGCCTACATTCTTGAATCAAGGTCAGCTGAACAGTTTTGACTGACTAACCTTAGGACAGTGTTGTGTTGTCACTATTTTTAAAAACTGTGACTTTTTCAGGGGAACGAACGAACTTTATTTTCAAAGAGCTAAGAAGGGCGGGAGGGGTGAAGAGGGAGAAGGAAAGAAAAAAACGTCCTTTATTTTATATGTGCTGGGAGGCAAATATTTGAACTATAACCTTGTAATCGGACTCAAGTTTGCTGTGAAGATGTACGTTTAGATATATGTTTTTTAAAAATCCGAATAGTAATGCTAACTTATCATAATGCTGGGCAGGTGTTTGTATAACTTTATAATAATAGGTGTTTGTATAACTTTAAAACTGATACGCGTTTGTATAACGTTAGACATAGATGCTTGTATTAACTTTGACTATAGTCCTTACAGTTGTGTTAACTAACATAATCCTTAAAGTTGTGTTAACTAACATAATCATAAAAGTTATATTAACTAACATAATAATTATAGTTGTGTTAACTAACATAATCCTTAAAGTTATATTAACTAACATAATAATTATAGTTGTGTTAACTAACATAATCCTTAAAGTTGTATTAATTAACATAATCCTTAAAGTTGTGTTAATTAACATAATCCCTAAAGTTGTGTTAACTAACATAATCAGAAATGTCGCTACCAATGATTATCTCTAACATGTAGACAGTGGGAAACTTTTTTAGTCATATATTAGTCATATTCAACGCATTTCGTGTTTGGAAAACCCACGTAATAGTCATTATAATAGTCATTATACGAGTAATTATGTCTGCCAGTGGTTTTCCGAATTTCGCAATGCTTTAATTGCGACAAGAAAATTGAGTGATTAAACTCTGTTGTCTTTGAAACCCCCCATTGCATTTTTGACGCGACACGCTGCACAACGCGAATATCCGCTTATCTATAATTAATTAGGTCAACGTCTGTAACGATCAACACTGGTTCAGGCAGTACAGAATTCATTATAGCTCTAACCACAGACACTGATCAAAGCCCCCAGGCAAGAGCTCGGGGTGCCAAGGATCAAGGCGTTAATACAGCTCCCTCACATAAAACAAAAATTGAATACAATCAATCATAAGTGAGAATAGTCGTTTTTGTTTTCCTGAGCTAGAATACCTGTTTTTGACATGTTTGCACTGCAGTTCGGTTCTCTCCCCCCCCCCCCCCCCCCCCCCCCCCCCCCCCCCCCGTTTCATTATAAAAACTTACAGAAACGGATAGTATACTACTGTACAAAAGTTAAGGGCCGCTATTCAGTTTAAACAAGGTTTATATAATTCTTCGTGAGCAGGGTCAATTTTCCAAATGTCCGGTAGCTTGAAATCTCTCAAGAAGTCTTTGAATGGTAGAGTGGGACACTGCTAAACCGTCTTGCAACATGACGAACAGATTGACCATCCTGAATTCATGCCATGGCTCGACCACGGTCTACAGTGCTGAGACTTCTCCTTGGTGGCATGGCTAATGCAGTGATCATTTCGACCACTTGTCATACTGATTTATTGCATACCAACGGTGAACACTCTTTACCGATGATCATTTTCCACGTGCATTCAAATTCAACTTACTTTTTCACCTTTTGAACTAGTGGGGCGTGTTGCAAAAACATTTAAAAAAAATTAACCTAGTGCACACAGAAATGTATACACATTTCTCTGAGCTCAGTTTTAATTACATTTTCACTTGTCTTGACAGTTTGCCAACCAATTATATAAACCTTGTCTAACCTGAATGGCGGCCCGTAACTTTTGTCCAGTAGTATAATTACTTTTGAGTTAGGGAAGATAAATGCAGCGAGGAAGGGAACGGGTCACCCCACTTCATAAACAAGCTGGGCCTAGTATGGTGACGTCTCTAACACTTCACTCCCGTACGACAGTATCTGCTGTGGATTACCTTTACCTTTTACTATGAGGTGTCAGATTCGGTTTAAACAAGAGCGTGCCCTGTGTAGCTTTCCGGGGGTCTCCGTGGAGACGAAGAAAGAAATAGAACCACTGCTGAGAGTTTGACTAATATGAGATTGTGCATGGTCTGGCAAACGCATTAGGTCAAACTATTATCCTATATATACAATCCCAGCTTTTTCTGTCAGTGCATAACGCTAAGGGATGCAACTTTGGTTGAAAGTTAGACATTAATTGTATTGTTTCCCTTATTTAGGTACTCTCGCGAAAATAGTAACACTTACCAAAGAAGAATGCGCAAATCTTCTTCTTCTTCGTTCATCCTGAAAAGGACGTTGGTTGCGTTGTGTCCGTTTATAGTGAAGCTGCAATATTTGCGCCTTTCAGCCGACACATACGACTTCAGCACAGCATTTTTGGGACCGGGTTAGCCTTCCCTCTTCGATCCCTACTCACTCAGCCAGACTGCAGTGATGCAGCCTGTTTCCAGGACCACCCCTTGGAGGTGGAGTAGGGTCTTGGTCAGCTCTGGTTCGCTGACCCTGACGCAAGCAGTCTAGCTATGGGTCGCTAACTGCATTCCTCACTGTTGACGCGTCTTAGGTCCCGAATGCGCAAATAACGGTGTGCACAAAAATATATTTATAGAATGTGTGATCCCGTATACACACATTGGGATCCTCGCTGCTGCTACGTAGTTCGTGTAATGTGGTGATGCACATTGGTTTTTGTTAATACTTTTGAATAAGTAAAATTGCCGTTAGGTATTGGTGCTTTTAAATTTAATTCCCGTCTTATGACGGGCTTTTACACTAGTTTTCTACATAAACCACAACTGCAAAACCATATTAATCTTTTAATGTCGGCTTCCTGCAAGGTGACTTACTACAGTGGTGGCTCGATGCTCCGTATGAAGCGAAAAAAGGGACATAAACGAATTAGTGTATTTGGAATGCAAGCTAAAGGCGTCGCTGTTTTAAAGAACCCGCGAGAGAGTGGCGTATGGTTCTGGATCTTCATCATGAGAGGTAGAAAAATCTATTAAGTTGCGACTTACGCCTCACCACAAGAAAATAGAAGAGATATGTGGCTGTTAAGTTTTTCGTTTAAACTGTCACACTGAAAAAAAAAAAAAATTTGATTCAACACCTCCACTATCCGCTTTCTATCCGTGAACCACAAGCCTCAGCTCACGTGGACACCCACAGGTGGTTAACGAACGCCAGTCATAAATCTTTACTGCTACGCCCATAATGTATTATTCCCGTCTGTGTCTGTACGCATGTGTGTGTGTGTATATATATATATATATATATATATATATATATATATATATATATATATATATATATATATATATATATATATATATATATATATATGTAAGCACGTGTCCCTCTATGTATACTGTCGACTGTTATCGTCTGCCAAAACACACCTTCTCTAAGCCCAACTGTCACATATTTAATACAACGAAGCTCCTTCAGGACAAAGACATTGCAATCATACCAGAAACGGCAGTCGAACGACATGAAAGCCACATATTTTTAAAAATTTCTTCTTACCCTAAGTTATGTTATGTGTACACAGCTTACATAAGGTAAAGAAAAAATATATAGACCAAAAACGACAGGGGAGGGAACTTATAAAAAGAAAGGGGAGAGAATACATGTATTATACATCTATACAGAAAGTACGGTACAAAAGAATTTGTTGTACATACCGAGACAGGACAAGGAATCCCAGCGTTGTTGCTGTCCGTCTAGGAGAAGATAACTCGTGTGAGAGTGCGGTGTTATAACCCACCGAGCTATCTTGTTTCATGTTCCAAAGCCCGTTGCGGCGAGGTAGTTATTCCCCCCTATTAAACAGCACCACGGGACATTGAGGAATAACGATCTCAAATTATACAATTCAAAGCCAGGAATCAAATGTGCAGGTAAGAAAAACGGGGATCTTCTACACTAGATGATGGCGTGACGAATCCTCCTTGTTAAGATCTGTAAAAATGGGAAAGATATGGAAATGTCAGGTATTTTAGAGACATAGCTTGCGTAGAATATCATGTTTTTTAATATGCTGTACAATGTTTTAGATGTCATGACGGAACGTACACAAACACACACACACAGACATATATATATATATATCCCAACTAACATAATTACCGATGTATGTTACGTCGGTCGGTCACACTCAAAATAGTAACTAGCGCCAGAAAAAAAAGTGCGCAACGCACGGTGTGCAACTTGCGCGGCGTGGGTGTTATATAACACAAATACTTTGAATTTATTTTTTTTTTAAATCTTCACGAAATTAGTAGCGCTCGACAAAGAAAAAGTGCGTAAATATTGGTATGCATGAGCCCTCACCCGATGTACAAATCATGAAAACTTGAAAGTTTTTGTTATCGATGGGTGTGAAAAAAAATCGAAAAAAGGTGATTCGTCTTACGAGGACAAAAGAATAAGAAAATAGCCAACGTTACGGCCACAAGGCCTTCGTCAGGGAAAGGAAAGAAAGTGAAGGTTAGATAGGACACATAAGAACCTAAAAAAAATATAAAAATTAAAACTAGGTACTTCCCTGAAGGCGTCAACAGTTAGGACTGTTCTTATGTGTCCTATCTAACCTTCACTTTCTTTCCTTTCCCTGACGAAGGCCTTGTGGCCGTAACGTTGGCTATTTTCTTATTCTTTTGTCCTCGTAAGACGAATCACCTTTTTTCGATTTTTTTTTCACACCCATCCATTGTATTCCACGTCTTACCGCAGTTCCCCTCAACTTCCTCAAAGTTTTTGTTAAAACCACTTATTATCAGGGAACACTCTTTGAAAACAATCCACGCACTTTCACACAAAATGTTGTCATCAAAGAACTTTTAAATTGAATCTAAAATAACATAATTCTCGCCGTGTGTACACTGGTCACAGCTGAGGAATGCAACCGTGTTGAAAAATTGTATTGTTTCCATTATATATACTCTCCCGAAAATAGTTACAATCAACAAAGAAAAGCATTCAATTAACGGTGTTCACGAAAAGTTTGATTACACTGTATAATGGAAAGAAACCAAAAACACTCTAAGAATGTACTTCTATCTGCTCATCCGGGAACGGAAACAACACAATATAATTTAAAACCCGTCATGTTTGACGGGTTATTGCTAGTATAAATAATAATTGACTGTATCCGGACTATTATAGTTGAGGAGACATGCAATAATGCCCGGCAGTGGACTTGCCACAGAAGACGTAAATAAAATATACTTATTTGCATAGAAGTATGGGAATGTTCTGTATGTGGTTGAATCGCAAATATTATGGATTAGCAATGGAAAATGCAATTGACGAAATTATATGTGGAGAATTCAAAGTGGATGTCAATAAATCTGTTATGTGTAATCTTGGAGGGGAGTTGGATTATTGATCAAACTGTACTTGGTCGTATTTTGTAACACTGTTGATAGTCGTATTTTGTAACACTGTTGATAGTCGTATTTTGTAACACTGTTGATAGTCGTATTTTGTAACACTGTTGATAGTCGTATTTTGTAACACTGTTGATAGACTCCCCATCATGGCCGTAACATTTCTCTTATCCTCAGCATTGCAGACAAGGTTTTTTTGGTTTGATTTTTCGTTTTAAGGAATATTTTCATTGCACACGGACAACTCCATCAGTGCTCCGATCTCCTCCCTTAGATCACACAAAGAGGATCTCAGCACATCGCACGAACTCCCAGTGAGTGTAAGTAGGTATCGCACATTCTATAAAAATTTTTGTGGTGGGCAGGTTTCTAATTTTTTTAAAACTTTGCCAGGGCAGCGGCCTTATGGCCTACTCTTTACGATTTCCAACTGCCGTGGGATTTTTTACATGCGCAACTTTCACACCGGACCTCCGATTTTCTCGCCTTTATTCGAGAATACTAGGCATCCAATCTCACTACTCGGGAGACCGGGGGGAGGGGTAATGACATCCTTAGGACCAATTGTTCTGAAAAAACTTTCCATAAATTATACTCCCTCTACTAGGAATCGAACCCGGTACCTTTAGAATTCTAGGCGGACGCCACACCTCTTAACCACCCCGACCCAGATAAGGGCTACCTTGTATTGCTACCAATTGATTTTCTTATTGCGTGTGCTATCCAACACCAAGTCCTTTCCCTCATGTCTCGCTCCACTGATAATTGTCTGGTTCCTTCTATCAGTCCCCAATGGTGATCTTGTCATACCATTTTAGTTTGTCAGTTCTGTGTAAGCCCCCTGAAGTGAAATATGGGACCTCATGGTTATCGTTAAGTTGTTCTCTGTTTCAGAGACATAAACAGCTGATAGGAGACTTTGCCTGAACAAATACAGCATGTTGAAATTAGATAAATAGCAAACATGTATACTAAACGTCTCTGCGTTTGTTTCTTTCTCTTATTATCAAAGTTGAAAGCCTTGGGCTTACTTAATATCATTAGGTGATAATTGCAGTGCCGTTCCCGGGTGCCCAGCACTCGATGATGTTAGCAAATTGCTTCTTCCTCCGAGGCCAGATAAGTGGAACACCTTGTACGGAGAGACAACTTGCGAAAACATGCAGATATCACTATATGACATTGGGCCGAAGTGCGAGAGCCCAAGCACCGCCGGATCAATAACAGCCATGTTGTAAAAGGAGATTTATGTGATTTTGTGAATATGTCTGGCAACCTTATCATGTAAAACAAGTTGCTACAGAAACAACCGGTGCTGGACTGTGTATTTTGAACAGGCTTCCTGCAAGGAGGTCAGCTGCAGTGGCGGCTCTAGTCTTGCTAAAGAGCCGCAAAACGGAAAAAGCGATGATAATTGCGGCTAAAAAAACATAAAGGATAGAAAAGCCCAAGAAGGCACAGTGAATATGGAGATAAAAACCCCATGCAACAAATCTAGGTCAAATGAAGTAAAAGAGAGTTCTTCGGCTTTACATTGAGCAGATTCAGTACAAGAAGCTAGCCATGGACAATTTAACCCTCCCCTATCACCCTTTTCTCCCCCCTCACACACACCCCCCCCCCCCCCCCCCTTTCCCCCCCCCAAAAAAAACAAGAACAACAAACAAAAGAACGGACCATAGGAGGCCACAGAAATATAATTTAAAGAAAAATGTTAATTCCATAAATGTTCTGAAAGAGACCAATATAGAACGGAACGTTATTGAATATGTCTGATTTAGTATGCCCACTTTGACAGCGTTTATTATAAGATGAGAACATAGATAATACACTGGGGCAAAATTCACGGTCAATTATATAAAATGTGAAGAACGGCACAGATGGAAGACTCCGAAAAGTATCTTGAAATGGAGGAAAGTTAGTAACAGAAATGATAACAACACTAGGGACCGACAGTTAATGAGAAACATGATCGCAGTTGCCAGTATATCACTATCGTTCAGAAGATGAAAAATCTAAGCTGTTGAAGCGCTTTCGCTCGCAACAGTTACCGGTTTCCGGGGTAGAAACCTAGTAAGGTCACGCTCCAGTCTTCGTCTTTGGTACTTGGCACTGACTAAGCAATCAGTGACCATCACGCCTGGTGGCGGTCTTGTAGGGCAGCAACAAACTGTCTCCACTTTGGTCCTTAACACTGACCAAGCAATCAGTGGCCATCACGCTTGGTGGCGGTTTTGTAGGGCAGCAACAAACTGTCTTCACTTTGGTCCTTTGCCGGTGACTGACCAAGCAATCAGTGACCATCACGCCTGGTGGCGGTCTTGTTGGGCAGCAACAAACTGTCTCCACTTTGGTCCTCAACACTGACCAAGCAATCAGTGGCCATCACGCTTGGTGGCGGTCTTGTACGGCAGCAACAAACTGTCTTCACTTTGGTCCTTGGCCGGTGACTGACCAAGCAATCAGTGACCATCACGCCTGGTGGCGGTCTTGTAGGGCAGCAACAAACTGTCTCCACTTTGGTCCTTGGCACTGACCAAGCAATCAGTGACCATCACGCCTGGTGGTGATCTTGTAGGACAGCAACAAACTGTCTTCACTTTGGTCCTTGGCAGGTGACTGACCAAGAAATCAGTGACCATCACGCCTGGTAACGATCTTGTAGGGCAGCAACAAACTGTCTCCACTTTGGTCTTTGGCACTGACCAAGCAATCAGTGACCATCACGCTTGGTGGCGATCTTGTAGGGCAGCAACAAACTGTCTCCACTTTGGTCCTTGGCCGATGTCGTGAAGTGTTCTGTTTTCACAACACGTCCTTCTGTGTAACTCTGACGAAACCGCGCCATACTTTATGATAACTGCTTGATACACGGACCAATCAGAAGGTACCGTTATGCCGTGTTTACTACAGCCTTGGACAGTCAAAATGGTCAGTCTATTATGTGCAGACGAGTGGAGGATGCCATTTAATTGCAGACATAGGAATGAAGTACCACCTGGAAGAGGTCACTAATTCTACAACGGGAATGTTGCTCTGTACGTCTGTGCAGAGACTTTTACGACCAGTAATATAGTACGGGAGAAATCTTTGGATGAATGCATCGGGGCCTCAGGTTAGTCCATAATTTTGCTGTTTAGAGTACGCATAGAATAAAATGCACTTAGGACAGTAAAAGACTATTAGCTAGGAAGATGTAGAATAATACAGGGAGTGTTTTAAGCTTTAGCTGAAGAAAATCGCTCCAGGAATAACGTAGATAAATAAATTCTTAGTTTTCCTGATTTTCACACCTAGGCAGATTTTACAAACATTTTTGGATGCAAATACTAGCGAGCAGGGGAAACCCCCTCGGACGCCCGACCTCGCACTATAAATAACGCGTGTTCTGAACAAAATAGGCCAGTCATATTTTAAAAATTACAGTGAGCGCAAAAAGTGTTAGTGAATAGTGCCTTGCCTTCTGCATCTGAGAGCAGACTATTATAACCATTTAACAGCTCGACTGTATGTGCCTGAGGGTAAGAAAGAATGTGTGTATATATATATATATATATATATATATATATATATATATATATATATATATATATATATATATATATATATATATATATATATATATATATATATATTTAGTTTAAATAATTGATCAATTTGTGCGTTAGGAAGTGTGTAGAATGTGTTAGAAAACTACGGTGTGTTGCTGGCGGACTTACAGGCCTGTGTATAATTCTGGAGGCAAAAGCCAGCCTTGTGAAATGTTCAAAATAATTGAGAATGATGGCAAAAGTGTGTCTGTAGGTTTAGAAAAGCATTTAAAGAATTATTTATTGATGGAATGACACAAACACCAGGAACGTAACTAAGGATGAAAGCGATTGTTTTACTGGATTGTTAAGTTTATTACTTAGTGTTTTATACTAGACCTAATCATTGTATGGAAGCGGATCATGGACGAATGGCTCTAACTAAGGATTTAGAGGAAAATTGTAGTCACAGTGAACTGGATGTGGTTATTACTGGTATAAATTGTCCTGTGCATCTGCTAGCACACTGTCTGAAACTGTCTATCATCCCCAACTTTTGTAACAGTGGGATAGTGATGGACCATATAGGGGTTACATTTATTTTGTTTCAGGTTCTATCCTGTAAAACCACACACATTTTAAAGAGTCAACCACTACTGCTGGACCATGTGGTGCGAGCGCCCTTGTTGTCTATAGGGCCAGTTACCCAGTATCCACTGCCTGGAGGAACTTCATGTGACTTTTCCTTCCATGTCAGGAGTGTGACAGACTTCTGTACAAGAGATAAGTTGCCAAACAAGGCTACTGCTCAGAATATCCTGATGACACCACTTTATTAAAAATCAAGATTCTAATTATAGACAATCATTTATGATGACAAATGTGGGCATAGATATAGCCAGTGATAGGTTCACATTCAAGTGACAGTGAAAGAAAATTGTTTGAAACATATAAATATTATTCCAGCAGAGATAATTTACCAAAGTGAGAACTCTCATCAAATTTAATGTCTTTTGATACCTTTTAACTATTTTCCAATGTTTTATTGATTTAATGTTGTAATTGAAGTTGATTTCCTTTCAAGCTTTTCAAAAAAAAAGAAAAGAGAAACTGTAAAAATAAATTGTAAATATTTACCAGCAGACTTACTTAATTATTTAAGTTGAGTTCAAGTTCTTGTTGGTAGATAAGTTAGTTAATCCCCCTAGCAGAGTCAATAATAATATAATCATAGGAGGATCTTGAGAGAAAGCCCATAGGAATCTAGGAACATATAATATCATCATACCTGGAAACTTATACAGCTTGATCCTACCTTTGATATCGATACACCCTTATTCTTTTCAGAAAAGGGGGTATTTCTTATAAGACCAGTCTCTTATCTGGCACTACCCTGGTATCACCTGATACAACTTTTTGTCCAGGATATCTTATAAATTCAATAATAATCAACCCTCTCGTGACAGCCGGTGACTGACTAAACAATCAGTGACCATCACGCCTGGTGGCGATCTTGTAGGACCGCAACAAACTGTCTCCACTTTGGTCCTGGCAGGTGACTGACTAAACAATCAGTGACCATCACGCCTGGTGGCGATCTTGTAGGGCAGCAACAAACTTTCTCCACATTGGTCCTTGGCACTGACCAAGCAATCAGTGACCATCACGCCTGGGGGCGGTCTTGTAGGGCAACAAACTGTCTCCACTTTGCTCGGTCGGCATCCATCCTTCGTGCGGTGCCCCAGCTCTGGTTCATGTTCAGCATCTATGCCACCACAGTTGTCCACCACAGTTGTCCACCACAGTTGTCCACCACAGTTGTCCACCACATAGCTTTTAGTGAGCCTCGATTTCGCTTTCCTTCTGGAGTCCATATCATAGCAGTTACGCTTCAGTCTACCCGGCTGTCTTAAACGGAGTACCTGACCCTGCTTGTGAGTTCGGAAAGGCAGAAGCAGCGAGGAAGGGAATTGATCACCCTACATCAGAACTAGCTGGACCTAGTATGGTGAGGTCTCTAACACTTCACTTGCCTCGATAGTTTCTGCTATGGAACTGCCTATACCTTCAACGCAAGTGTCTATGTGTAACGCCAGTGTCTGTGTAGCGCCATGCTGTCAAAATTCGCCGCACGAATGCCGCTTCATGTGACAGTAGCGAAAATACTTAATTTCTTTCACTTCTCCTCCTCTTCCCCCCCCCCTCCCAATCCTCCCTCATATTGCTGACGGATTCCCTTGCTTGTGTTCGAATATTTATTTATGAAGCCCCCTAATTTGAGGGCACACTGAATATTCGGTCTCCGTTTCACTGTGACATTAGGGCACTAAAAGTTCGAACCAGAAAAAAAAAATAATAAAAATGTTACAGCATTGTTAATGTTAATGTTACAGTATCCTACTTCCCCCGTAAACAAAATAGGGAAAGGTAGCCACATAGCAGATACTGTCGTAGCGGAGCGAAATGTTAAAGACTTCACCATACAAGGTCCAGCTTTATTATGTGCGGTCACTAGTTCCCTTCTTCGTTACCTTTGCGTTACTTAACTCAAGAGCAGAGCCAGGTACCCATTTACAGCTGGATGGACTAGAGCGGGAGGCTACCAGGATTCGGTCCTGGAACTCGGCAAATTTTGCTGCGATAGACAAGCGCTCTAACCGCTCAGCCAATCGGACTCCTCCCCCTTCTCCCCCCCCCTCCCGCCCCCATAAATAAACCATGCCAAAACGTCCAAGTATAGCGGTGTGTTTTAACAAGACTGTCACCTTTAATGAGTACTTGATATGTAACACAAACGTAACACAAACGGTAGCACAGAAGGTAACGCCGAGACATTCAG
>JAMPIV010014081.1:0-100023 GCA_024509875.1 Oreohelix idahoensis
ATTTCAGAAGTATAGCTGCGAGTGTATGTGATAGCATGTTTACTGCATTGACATACGCGCACATCAACTAATCCTACTATCTACATGCCACCTGCGTGACAGTGTTAACTGCAAAGATGAATTTTACTCAGAATACTGTATAACAAACAATCATGGAAAACATCCATAAAACAACAATTAAGTACTCAGGGCGATATAATGTGAGATAATCACAGTGGAAAATCAACAATTCTACTGGTAGGCATCAGCAACTTGAAAGCCTAATCTATGTATTCACATAAACGTTCATTTATCCCAATAACATGTCAACTACAACAAAAAATTTTGTATAAGTTATCTGAATAATCTAAGGTTTGTTTGCTAGCATAAAAATATAAAGTACATAATCAGAATATTTACAATGGCAAAAAAACCTCACAACATCAAAGATACACCAAAAGTGGGGTCCTCACACAATAATGGTAAACAAGATAACATGGGGGCCATTGAATCACACGGATAACAGAACTCAGACTCAAATAATACACCAATGAATACTCAACGAGAAGCTGCACCCCACATATATCCACACCACAACCCATAATTATTTCCCCCCCCCCCCCCCCCAAACCCCCCCCCCAACCCCACCCACCCCCCCCGCACCATACAAACACACCCATAACCCCCCAACCCACAAACCTCCCCACCCCAAACCCCCCCAAAATAATCCACCCCCCCCACACTACCACCCACCCCAACCATCCTCCACCCCCCAAACACCCCCATCAAACCACCCAAATCCTACCATTTTCCCTACCCCCCCCCACCCCATTTCCCCCACCCCCCCACCCCCCACCCCCCAACCCCCCCCCCACACCACACCCAACCCCACCCACACACCCCCCACCCCCCCCCCCCCCCCCCACCTCCCCACACCCCCAACACTTCACACCCATATCAAATCACCCCCTCCCAACCCACCCCCACACCCCCCCCTAACCCCCAACCCCACCAAACCTCCCCTAACCAAGCAATCCCCCACTCAACCCAAACTACATACAAACCCCCCACCCATGGTCCGACCCCCCTTTCCTCTCCCCACCCCCCCCCCCCCTTCCCCTACCCATCCCATACCCACCCTGCTCCCCAACAACCCCCCCCCCAACAGACCCACTACCTACCATACCCCTCCCCCCCCCCCTCCAACCCATAGAGGTTTCCCAACACCCCCACACCCCAATCCCAACCACATACCCCCCCCCCCCCCCCCAATACCCCCCCCCCCACCCACAAAAACATAACCCCCCACCCCAACCAACACCACCCAAGCCCCACCCAACCCACAATTAACCCCCATCCCCCCCCCCCCAGTCTTCAACCCACCTCACCCCACCCCAACCCCCAACACCCCCCCCCCCCCCCCAGTACAACCCCCCAAACACCCCCCACTTCCACCCCCCCTCCCCCACCATGCACCCCCCCCCCCCCCCACCCCCCCCCACCCCCCCCCCTCAGCCCGCCCCCCGCACGCTCCCCCCCCCCGTGCCCCCGCCCACCCCCCCCCCACCCCCCCCCCCCCCCCCCCCCCCTCCCCCCCACCCCCCCACCCCCCGCCCCCCCCCCCCCCCCCCCCCCACCCCACCCCCCTACCCACCACCCCACCCACCCATCCCCCCCCACCCCCCCCCCCCCCCCCCCACCCCCCCCCCACCACCCCCCCAAAAAAAAACCCCCCCCCCCCCCCACCCCCCAAAACCCCCCACCCCCCCCCCCCCCCAACAACACAACCCAACCCCCCCCCCCCCCAACCCCAACCCACCCCCCAACCCCACCTATCCCCCCACCCCACCCCCCCCAACTCAACCCCCCCCCAACCCAACCCAACCCCCCCCCCCCCCCCCCCCCACCCCCCCCCCCCCCCCTCACATATATCCCCCCCCCCACCCCCAAAATTACCCCACCCACCCCCCCCCCCGACCCCCCCCCCCCCCCCCCCCCCCCCCCCATCCCCCCCAACCCCCCCCCCCCCCCCCCCCCCCCCCACCCCCCCCCCCCCCCCCCCCCCCCCCCCCCACCACCTACCCCCCCCCCCAACCCCCCCCCCCCCCCCCAAACCACCAACCACCCCAAACCCCCCCCCCAACCCCCACCCCCCCCACCCCCCACCCCCCCCCACCCCCCCCCCCCCCCCCTAACCCCCCCCCCCCCACCCCCCACAAAAAACCCCCCCCCCCCTCCAAAACAAAACCCCACAAAAACACACACAATCAAACACCAAAAAACACAAACAAACACCCCCACCACCCCACCACCCCCACCGCCCAAACCCCTAACATTATAACAACCACTGTTCCAACAAAAAAACCCCCAAACCACCAAAAAAAAACCCCCCCAATCACCCCCACCAAAACCACCCCACCCCCCCACCCCACACCCACACCCCAACCCACCCACCCAACCATCCCCCACACCCCCAAACACACCCACCAAACCACCCAAAAACCCCCCACGCACACCCACCAACAACAACCCCACACCAAACCCAAAAAAACCCCCCCCAACCCCACCCCCCCACACACAATCCCCCCCCCCCCTCTCCCCCACCCCCCCCAACCCACCCCCCACTACAACACCCCCCCCCCCTACCACCCAGCCAAACCCACCAACACCCCAATCTACAAAACCCTCACCCCCCCCAACACCCCCCACCATCCCCCACCAATCCCCCCCACCCCCCCTCACCCCTCAAACCCCCCCCCCTGGGAAGACAACCATATTTATCAAATACCCACTCGGACCATTCACACCCCACTACCAGAGTGCATCCCCCTTTACGTCCTTCACTCCCATGGCCATAAGTTTACATCTACATTGGCTCCTCTACATCTAAACACTGCCCCCAATCAACTATTAGTTCACTACTTTCAACAAACTTTCATATTTTGTGTAAACCATAGTTCAAAATTTACATGATTTGGCTCACTCGTCCTTGTCCCCAATTCCCATACTTTTTGCTCCCACTCTGTTTGCCAACAGTAGTGGCATTTTAACGATTCATATTTTCCCCCTCTACCCTTAAAGCATTAATACTTTTGACTCTTCAGACCAGTGGCTCACTAGATTGAACAATGTATTAAATACAAGAAAATCCATCCTCTTTGGAAGATATTTGGCTAACCATGCCTATTCATACAACTTCGTCATACATGTCTATACATAACCTCGTTTACATTGTCATACGAAACTCCATTTCTTTATCATTGGCCACCATCCATTAGCGGACTAATATTCAATACATCTCTTTTAGCGGACCTCTACAACACTTTACCTAAAAAAAGAATCCCCTTTAGAAAAATGGTTCCTCAAAGTTCATGCACCATTGAACATGGGAGCCGAATTTTGTCGACACCCAAACTCAGTAATTATTTCCCATGTAGGTATGTTATACAAGATGTAATTCCGCTATTTATAAGCTCAACGTACCATGTCTGTTAGCTTGACCCAATACTTAATTACCACACTATTCATAAATAGAACGCTTTTTAGTTCACTTTACTACCAATAAGACCAATCTAATTGTCTTACTGTTAACCGCCTTATTGATTACGGGGGTGCTGTACAATTCTGCTGCGACTATGTATCATTTATATCCAGTCAAGATCCGTGATTCTTATGGTCCGCTGCTGGTGGGAGTTAATCTCTTTAACGTTTTGGTTCGTCTTTCAGGTTGCTTCATGGTTCTTTGCCGGGCCGTCACAGATCCACTCTATTCGTTACTTATTATCTTTGAGATTTAACAACAGTTAACTGTTCCGGAAATTTGACTCATTTTCTGGTTTCATCTTTTGCTTTTGACCACTTCTATATAACCGTCTTTGATGGGACAGTAACGCATTTGCTTCACCTGGCCGGTAACTTAAGTGCATTAATAGCCACTTACCATCTTCATCCACCACCCTGGCTACCTTATAAATTAGGGAAAGGCGGGGTGGTATCCACAGACTTTCGTCAAGTGTCGATGTGGGGGGACTTAGTTTCGAACAATACCTAACAGGTGGGTCATTCGATACTTTAAGAGCATAGGATTTCTTTACCCACAGTATGTATATCTTGTCACAATCTACACGAAAAAAATAAAACTCACTCAATGCTCTATTTATGTCACATTTACCATACGTCATTTTCTTGCTTTTCTTTGTCCCAGATAGTTTTCCACCCACTACATTCCTCCACCCTCCCAGAATCATATTTTATGTCACGAGGGACCACTTATCCATATCACCATTTAAACGTCCTTTAAAGCAAGCATCTGCTAACCCCCAGAATAAACTAGCAATACATTGCAGTCACCAAACGTATTTGTCAGGTCCTTCCATGCAAATATGAGCAATTCTGTTATAACGGCAACTAGTCTACGCCATTAGAATCCTGCAGGTAAAAACCAAAGACGTCACACAGGAAACTGTCAATCATGGTGGTAGTATTTCTGGGGCTGGCTCAAAGACCTGCTAATTCGCAATGGGGCAAAATTGGAATATTGACTACATTATGCTGATTGAGCTCCACAAACACGGAGAAATCTCAAGGGGTATACGATAAACGTCAGCCTCCACATGCGAAAAGTCTGTATAACCAAAGTTATAAACGTGTGACTCATTGAGACTCCAATCCCATGTACCCAGCGATTAAACAGATGAAACCAACTACTCTTACTTTCGGACTAGCTCAACAACAGTTTGAGAACAGCTACCACCGAAAACTAGCTATCACAGAAAATTGAACCATCCACTTTACACAAATGAACCAGACCTTACTCAGATGAATAGCAACACAGATCATAACTAGCTACACGGATCCAAACTAGCTAACACTGATGAACTACTACACATGGATCATCGAACCACCCTACACAGTGTTGAACTAGCAGTACACAGTTTGTAACCACACCTACACAAAGAACGAACTATCCCTACCACACATTCCCCATACAAACACCTCTCACCTACCAAGTTACACAGACCGAACAGCAACATACTATGCCCGAACCAGCTACACATGACAATCCAGCTATCTCAGAAAAGACGAACCAGCTACACAGACAGGTGACCAGCTACACAGACGAACTATCTCTACACAGACGGAACCAGCTACACAGCAGTCTCTTGCATTGCCAGCCTGATACCATAAGACAGGACGTCCCCTGCTACACAGACGGACCAGCTACACAGACGAAGCATGGAACCAGCTACACAGACGGATCCCAGATACTGTAGACAGGACCAGCTATATCAGGCGGGCCAGCGTACACAGGCGGGGGCCAACTACACAGGTTCATTCCAACTACATCACAAAGGCTTAACCACAGCACACAGACCGAACAGCTTAGACAGACGAACCGCTATTGAACTGACGGACCTGCTAAACAAGGACTCAGCATCCCATAACATTATTAGCATTAGCTACATTCATACTTTTCTCACATGTACGAATTGACGGCAGCTATTCTACAGTGACGCATCAGCATCCACATACGGACTGGATGTTACACAGACGGACCATTCTTAGGACCGGACTTTGAGCCTGGCTGACAAAGATCGTAACAGGAAACACTGCGTATCTAGCAGCTTTACTTCAGAAAGTTTACCAGGCATGGGTTCTAGACGGACCAGCTACAAATGTCAGACAGACCACTACCGTAGCAGTCATGGAGTAATTGTATGTTTACACATTTGATATTTTAGCACAGACTACACCGACGTAAACAGCTGTCACAGACGTCTAACATGTACACTAAGAAGCGGACTCAACTACGTAAGGACTAGCTACACACGGGGCGATGCCAATTCACCCTGCACATACTTCTGGACCAGCTACATTGGCACTCTTGTGACGTTTACCCAGTCCGACAAAAGTATTAAAATGGCATGGACACCTCCTATCCAACTGAAGCCAAATCACTTATCCTCACTTTTTTTGATTTTTTGCAAACAGCAGATCTGACTAGAGTACAACGGGACGGCCTGCGTTGATGATGCGGTGAATAAGACATGTTCCAAGTGTGTTCCTGCCAAATGATAATATATGATGACATTAGTGCTGATCGTCAAAGTTTTTAGTTTGAGTCTGGACATTTCGAACAAAAGAACACAAAAACTGCATCACTTTTCTGCTCACAGGCAAAAACAAACAGCATAATCTGAAAGTGTAGCCTTAAATGAAAAGAATGTGACATATAATCTAGTCAATACCTGGGGTGGGCGGGCGTTACGACAAGGAGAAAATCGTGACAGTTATAATAAAACGGGGATTCAAGCTTTTTGAGAAGACTAATCTGGGTTGTGGATTTATTACCAATTCACATACACATAGGAAATTGCTGATAATTACGAAGATTTATTTGGCTGATTTCTATGTTCTGGCTTCCGCCATGGGAAGATCATGAGATGGTATTCTTTTGAAGACAAGTGGCTCGAAACAATCAGACACAACTGGAAGAAGGTGGAAACAGGAGGCAATACAAAAATGAAAGAGAGGGGGCCATGAAAACAATGAAAAGATCTTGAACAGTATGGCATATAACAGGAGGATCTCAAGGTTCATACATTTTACTGAATCGTCATGGAATACTCTGATGAAGCTAAAGGACTAATGAAGTTAATGTAAAACTGTCAGGTGAAATAACTATTTCGTAATAATTGCCATCCGTGCTGGTTTGTCATCTCAGTCATTTTTTTTACGACCAGATACATAATGGTAATTGGGTCGGGACTATTAAGCATCAATTTCCAATTTTTTGTTTCGAAAATATATACGGGAGACCCTGTGGGAAAGTTCTGTTAAACGTGCGGTCGAGCTTGGGTTCTCATCATTGGGGAACTGACGGACAGTGTGATCTGGCGAGGCCTTGGAGAGTCAGTATTAAATATCCGTAGGTCCTATTTTAATGATGATGGGTGTCCCGATAAGATAATTCGCAATGTGCAGTGTAAGATTGCTGATTCCTTTCAGAAACTCTGTACGAGGGGGCAAGAAGTCCTTTGCAGAATAATAACCGTGGAGAACGTTTAGTCTATCGTTTACCGTGTGATCACAAGGCACCATTCAAAACCAGGATTTCTTTAGAAAGAAAGTGAAGGCATTCTCAGATAGGAAATAAGCCTACCTTAATGGTGACTGTCGCTGAATTAAACCAGTAGCAAACGAATATATTAGTCGGTCTTTCCTGTATAAAGCGGATATCTTATTACCTTCCTATATATATATTAGGGGATTTACCCCTATAATTATATATATATATTAGTTTTATAGTTCTTTTTATATTATAATAGAATAGGTTGTTATTATTTTTTTTTACACATAGAAGTTTAAATAATAAGCCATTTCCTTCTAGGTCCCATGTTTTACCCCCCCCCCCCCCCCAACCGTGGGCAGTCCCCCCAACCCCCCCCACCTTGCCACCCTCAACATGGGACACCCCAGGGTTTTTACGTCACAGTATATAATATGAATAATGAAATGATCCAACAAGAATGTTGCCCCAATGTACGAAAAAGATAATCATAATTTAATTGGTTTTTTTTCCCCCTCCTTTTAGGTATTTTTGGGTTTTTTTTCCCAAATTCCCCCCTCCCTACAAGTTTTTTTACCAGAGAGAATGGCCCCCTCCCCCCCTATAAAGGTTGTGGATTTTTTTTTTTTTTTCCTAGGAAAACTCCACCCCTTGGGCAGAACTAGTTAAAGAAAGGTTTACATGGTATTTCTTAAAGAATAGCCGATAAAGAAAGAATGGATTACTGTTATTTAGCAAAGAAAGAACCCCCCCCCCTCCCCCTTAAGGAAAGAAAGTATCCCGTAATTTGCCTTTAATAAGAAACTTTTTAAGGTTCCCCCCCCCCCCTGTCCATACATTACCTGGAAACCCCTCCGTAAGTTTCTTTTGTTGGTAGAAAAAAAGAAAGAAAGCCCCCCCTTGAAAAAAAGAATTTAAAAGAGACCAATTAAGAACCGATAGAAAGCAAGTCTATTTTTAATAAAGGAACTTGAAAGATTTCCACCCCCACTCTATTTGGGTCAACTTGAAATAGAATTTCCCAAGTTTTTAGTATTCCTTTTTTAGGAAAAAGAAAGCACAGTTTGCAATTTTGATCCCAATACTGTTTTTTGGGGGGAAAACACCCTACTCCAATGAAACCAATAAATTTTAAAACAAAGGATTCGCGTGTTTTTTTTAGCAGGAGAGAAGAAAGAAAGAAGGAAGGAAAGAGAAAGACCAGAAAAATAAAAAATGGAGAAAAAAGGTTTTTAGAAGGGAAAGCAAGAAACTGGTTACCTAGAAGAGAAGGTGAATAGCGTTAGGTGTTTTGCAGAAAAGTGCAGTAAACCATGGGGGAGGAAGGAGAAAGAAAGAAAGGATTGGAATGACAGGAATTTAGCTAAATCTGTTGAAAGAAACCCCATGGTTGTGTGCTCCTTTTTCTTTATTAAATGTTTATTTGTTAGGCTAAGAAATAAAAGAAAGGAAAGAATAAGAAAAAAGGAAAGAAAGGAAAAGGATACTACAGGGTTATAATTAGAATGTTATAATAAATAAAGGATGGTTTGATTCTCCTCACACTCTTTATATCGAATTATTTTTTTTTAGTCCTTTTAAAAAAAGAACATAGAGGATGTTTGGTTAAATATGATAAGGGAAAGAGGAAGAAAGAAATGTTTTTTTGTTTTTTCCCCTTTTTAAATTTAGAAAAAAAAATAGAAAGAATTTGAAGAGAAAGATTTGGGTTTTAAAATTGTTAGTTGTTTTTTTAATTACTAAAGGATGTTTATCGGGATATGGGTAGGGTTTTAAGTTTTTTTTAAAGTAAAGGCTAAAATTTTTACCTCCTTAGAAAATGTGAAAGAAGGCAGGCTCCCCAAAGAAAATAAAGTTGGGATGGGTGAAGGTCTGAAAGGATGTGAAAGCAAAAAAACCAAAGTAGCGGAAAGGAAGTAAAGGGTAACCAAGGATCCGAAGAATAAGATAAGCATTTCTTAATTTTTAGAATCGAGCCAGAAAAGTTATTATGTTGATGGAATAGTTTTTTTTAGAGTAAAAAACAAATACCATAACTTAAGGAGTGTTTACAGGGTAGAAAAAAGCGCGCGGTGCCAATACAAACCCAAAAAGAAAGGGGAGGGAAAGCAAACAAAAGAGGAGAAAAGGAAGTTTTTTAGAAAAGAGTTAAAATAAAAAAGGAGTATGTTCCGGTTTACCCAGCCAAAAGTTAAGCACTGGTGAATGTTTTCAAAGAAAGGTGGAGGAAGCGGCGTTGAAAAAAAGAAAGAAAGTAAAAGTAAAGAAAAGAAGGCCAAAATTAGAATAGAGTAGAAAGAAAGGAAAAAAGGAAAAGAAATATTTGGATACCTCACTTTCCGAAAGAGACCCCGGAAAGAAAAAAATTTTAGAAGAATGAAAGAGCGTCCGGATGCTTCTTGTATTGGTTGATAAAGTTTTTAAAAGAAATTAAGGATGAAAACAGAAAAAAAAGAAAAAAGAAACGAATAAAAACCTAAGGTAATTGAAAGTAAAGGCAAAGAAAAGAAAGAAAGGGAGATGGTTAAAAAGCCATTGAAAAATTTCCCCATCCCAAAAGGATGGTTATTTTTTAGAAAAAAATTGTTAAAAGAACAGAAAGGAAGAAAGAAAGAGGAACAAAAGGAAATTCTTTTTTCATCTTCAAAAGGAAAATAAACTTTTACCAAGAAGATCGAACCCCCATGTGTAAATAATAGAAACAATCAAGGGGTTATAAATAAAAAATGTTGGTCCCCAAAAAAAGAAATCATTTGAAAGTAAATACCAAATTACCCATTTTTGTTCCTTTTTAAGTTTTTAAAAAAGAAAAAAGAAAAGAAAGAAAAATTACTAGAAAAAAGTTTTTGAAATAGATAAAAATCTCCCCCTTGCATTGGTTTATCGGATAAAACAAATATAAAAGCGTGAAATAAAGAGAAGGGATAAAAGCGTCCAATTTTGAAAGATAAGAAAATCAAGAAAACGTTTTATTTTTTTAATTTCTAATATTTTGTTAATACAAACCCACTATCTTTTTTTTACAAAAATAACCCCCAAACTGAACAGTAACCAAATTTTTAGAACTCCCTCCTATTTAAAACGAAGAGGTCCCCTCCCCTCCCTACCTATCCCTTCCTCTACCCTTTACCATAAAAAGTACCCCCCCTCCCTTAATATGAGTTTTCGCCCCCTCCTTCCTCTCCATCCACTTCAGCATCTTAAAATTCATCTCAAAATTTCAAACTCCCTTATCCTCCCTACCACCCCCCCAATTCCAAAAACTTTAAACACCGTTATTACACCCTTCCATCCTTCCTCAATTCCCATATTTCACAAACCAACCAACTTTCCCACTCCTCTACTAAAAACCCATCCTCAATACTTTGAACAGAACAGCTTGTCTCCCAATCCCTTAAAACCTTGCATCCCGCCAAAAAATTTCCCTTTCCCAATCTTCCCCTTTTTTTTTTTCTTTTTTTTTCCTCCCCCTCCTCCTTCTAATTTCTTTTTCCCACCTTTTTTCTTCTCATCTCAACCTCAACTTCTCCTTTCCTCTTTCCCTTTCCTTCCTTCCCCTTTTTCCCCCCAACTCGTTTTTACCCCTTAATCACCACCATTTTCTCCCTCCCCCCCCTATTTTCTAAAAAACCACCCCCCCCCCCCCCTTCCCTCCCCCCCCCCTTCTAAACTTCCCCCCCCCCTTCCCCCCCCCCCCCCCCCCCCCCCTTCCCCCCTCCCCCAAATTTTTTCCCCCTTCCTTTTTTCCTTTTTTCCCCCCTCTTTCCCCCCATTTCTCTTCTCTTTTTTCCTTTCTTTCCCCTAACCCCTCCCTTCCCCCCCAACCTTTCCCCAAATTCTCTTCCCCCCCCCCCCCTCCCCCCCTCACCCCCCCTCCTCTCCTTTTCTAATTCCCCCCTCTCCTCCTATTCCTCCCCTTCTCTTTTTTTCCCCCCTCCCCCTTTTTTTCCCTTTAACTTATCCCCCTCCCCCCCTCCCCCCCCCCCCCTCTTTTATTATTGGAAACCCCCTACCCCCCCTCCCCCCCTTCCCCCCCATACCCCCCCCTTCCCTCCTTCTCTCCTTTTTTTCCCCTCCCCCCCCCCACCCCCCTTTTCTCCCTCCCTTTTCTTTTTTTCATTCCCCCCCCCCCCCCTTTTTGTCCCCCCCCCCCCCCCCCCCCTTTTCCATATCCCCCCCCCCCCCTTCCCCCCCCCCCTTCTTCCTCCCCCCTTTTCCCCCCCCCCCCCCTTACCCCCCCCCCTCCCCTCCTCCCCCCCATCTTTTCCATTTTTCATTTCCCCCCCCCCCTTTCCAAAACCCCCCCCCCCCCCTTTCTTTCCCCTCTTTTTTTCTTCCCCCTTATCCGGACCCCCCCCCCCTTTCCCCCCCTTTTCCCTACTTTTTTTTTCCCTCTTCCCCCCCCCCCTTTACCCCCCCCCCCCCCTTTTAACCCCCCCTACCCCCTCTCCCCTCCAATCTTTTTCTCCCCCTCCTCCATCCCCCTTCCCCCACTTTTTCACCCCCCCCCTCCCCATCCCCCCCCCTTTCTTCCAACCTTAACTTCACTTCCCCTTATTTCCCCCCCCCCCCCCCCCCCTCCCCTTTCCCTTTTCCCCCCCCCCCCCCCATTTCCCCTTCCCCCCTCCCTCCCCCCTTCCTTCCCCCCCCCCCCCAAACTTTCTTTTTCCTTTTAAAACTTCCCCCCCCCCCCCCCCCCCCCCACCCCTCCCTCTTTTCCCCCTTTCTTTTACCCCCCCCATCCTTCCCCCCATCCCAACCCTCCTCCCCACCCCCCCCCCCCTCTTTTACCCATTTTCCTCCCCCAAAAACCTCCCCCCCACCCCCCCCTCCCTCCCTTTTCTTCCCCATTTCCCCCCTTCCTCCCCCCCCCCCCCCCCCCCCCCCCCCTCCCTTAAACCCCCCCCTCCCCTCTCTATCACCCCCCCCCTCCCCCTCCCCTCCCTACCAACCACTCCACCCCCTCCCCCTTTTATTAACCCCCCCAACTAATTCCCTCCCCCCCCCCCCCCCCTTTCCCAACTTATCCCCCCCTTCCCCTACCTCCCTCCCCCCCCCCTCTCCCCCCACCTCCCCCCCCTCCCCTTTCCCCCCCCCCAAAATCCCCCCTTTCCAACCCCCCCCCTTCTCTAATCTATTCTCTCTCCCCCCCCCCCCACCCCCCCTCCTCCCCCCTCCCCCTCCCCCCCCCCCTCCCCCCCCTCCCCTCCTTCCCCCCCATTTTAAAAAACGCCCCCCTCCCTTTTTTTCCCTTTAACCCCCCCCTCCCCCCCCCCAAAACCCCAACCCCCATATCCCCCCTCCCCCCCCCCATCCCTCCCCCCCCCACCCCCCCCCCTCCTAACTTTTTCCCTCACCCCCCCCAAAAACTTCTTTTCCCCAAAACCTGGATCCTCCCCCCCTACCTCCCCTCCCATTCCCTCCCCCCCCCCTCCACCCCCCTCTCCCCCCCCCCCTTTCCCCCCTTCCCTCCCCCTCAATTCTTCCCCCCCCCCCCTTCCCCCCCCTCTTCCCCCCCCCCTTTCCCTTCTCCACTCTCCCCCCCCCCTTCATTTCCCCCCCTACCTCTTTCCTTTCCCTCCCCCCCCCCCTCCCTACCCCCCCCCCCCTTTCCCCCTCCCCTCCTTTAACTTGCCCCCCCCCCCCCCTCCCCCCTCCACCCTTTCCCCCCCTCCTTCCCCCACCCCCCCCCCCCCCCCCTCTTTTTCTTTCCCCTCCCCCCCCCATTCCCCCCCCCCCTTTCTCCAAAAACCCCCCCCCCCCCCCCTAACCCCCCCCCCCCCCCTCCCCCCCCTCTCCCCCCCCCCCCTTCAACTCCCCCCCCCCTCACTCCCCCCTTCTCCCTCCCCCTCCCCAAATTCCCCCCCCCTTCCCCCCCCCCCCCTCCCTTCCCCCCTCCCTCCCCCCCCCCCCCCCCCCCCCCCCCCCCCCCCCTCCCCCCCCCCCCTCAACCTCCAATCCCCCCCTCCCCCCCCCTGCCCCTCCCCCCCCCCCCCCCCCACCAACCTTTTTCCCCCCCCCCCCCCCCCCCCCCCCTTGTACCCTTCCCCCCCCCCTTCCCCCTAAGTTCCCCCCCTCCCCCCCCCCCCCCCCCCCCCTTTCCCTTTCCCCTTCCCCAAATCCCCCTACCCCCCCCCCCCTAATCCCCCTTATTTACCATTTTCCCCCCCTTCCAACCCCCTTTAAAAAACCCTCCCCCTCCCCTTTCCTGGGTCCCCCCTCTATCCTCCCCCCTTTTCCCCCCCCCCCACTCCCCCCCCCCTCATCCCCCCCCCCCCCCCCCTTATTTCCCCCTCCTCCCATCTCAAAAACCCCCCTCCCCCTTTCCCCTTTTTCCTCTTACCCCTTTTTTACCCCTCTCCTTTCCTTCCCCCTACCCCAAAATTCCAAAATTTCCCCCCCCCCCCCCCCCTATGTTTTCTTCCCCCTCCTCCTCTCCCCCTCTCCCCCCCCCCCCCCTATCTTTTTTACCCTCCCCCCCCCCCCCCCCCCTTTCCTCCCCCCCTCCTTCCTCCATTCCCCCGATCCTCCCCCCCTCCATTCCCCCCCTTCCCCCCAACCCCCCCCCCCCCCCTTTTTCCCCCCTCCCCCCCCCCCCTCCCCTCCCCCCCCCCCCTCCCCTCCCCCCCCCCCCCCCCCCTCCATTATCCCCCTCCTCTCCTAATCCCCCCTCCCCTTCTATTTCCCCCCTCTCTGACCCCCATTCCCCCCCTCCCTTCCCCCTTACTTCCTCAAATTCCCCCCCCTCCCTTCCCTCCCCCATTCCCCTTCTCCCCCTTCCCATTTTCCCTCTCCCCCCCCCCCCTCCTCCTTCCCCTCCTCCTTCCCTTTCCCCCCTCCCCCCCCCCCCCCCCCTCTCCCCCCCCCCCCCCCAATTCCATCTCAAATATCTCCCCTCCCTCCGTTTCCCCCCCCCCCTTTCCCCCCCCCCCCCTTTCCCCCTAATCCCTCTCCCCCCCCCTATATCCTTTCCCCCCCCCAATCCTCCCCAATCCTATCTAACACAAACCTTCCCCCCCCCATTCCCTATCCCCCGCCTCCCCCCCCCCCCCCCTCTCCCCCCCCCCCCCCCCCCCCTCCCCCCCCCTCCCCCCCCCCCCCCCTCCCCAACCCCCCCCCCCCCCCCCCCCCCCTACCCCCCCCCCTCTTCACCACCCCATATTTCCCCCCCAAAACCCCCCCCCCTCTCACCTTCCTTCCCCCCCCCCCCCCTCCCCCCCTCCCCCCCTCCACCCCCCCCCCTCCCCTCCCTCCCCCTAATTCCCCCCCCCCCCTCCTTCCCTTCTTTTTCCCCTCCCCTTCCCCCCCCCTTTCCCCCCCCCCTCTTCCCACCTTACCCCCTCCCTTTACCCCCCCCCCCCCTTATTCTTATTCTCCCATATCCTCCCCCCCCCCCCCCCTTTCCCCTCCCCCCTCCCTCCCCTCTTTCCCCCCTACCCCCCCTTTCCTAACCCCCCCGCCCCCCCCCCCCCCCCTTCCCCCCCCCCCCCTCTTCTCCCCCCCCCCCCCCTCCCACTTTTCTCCCCCACTTTTCTTTTTTCCTTCCCCCCACCCCCCCCCCCCCCCCCCCCCCCCCCCCCCCCCCCCCCCCCCCCCCCCCCCCCCCCCCCCCCCCCCCCCCCCCCCACCCCCCCGCCCCCCCCGCCCCCCCCCCCCTCCCCCCCCCCGCCCCCCCCCCCCCCCCCCACCTCCCCCCCCCCCCCCCCCCCCCCCCTCCCCTCCCCCCCCCCGCCCCCCCCACCCCCCCCTCCCCCCCCCCCCCTCCCCCCCCCCTCCTTCCCCCCCCCCCCTCCCCCCCCCTTCCCCTCCCCCCCCCCCCCCCCTCCCCCCCCCCCCTCCCTCTTATCCATTTCCCCTCCTATTTTCCCTCCCCCTCCCCCCCCCCCCCCCCCCCTTCCCCCCCATCCTCCCCCTTTTGACCCCCCTCCCCCCCAATCACTCTTCCCCCTCCCCCCCCCCCACCCTCCCTCCCTCATCCTTTCCCCCCCCAAACCCCCCCCCCCCCCCCCTTCACCCCCCCCCCCCCCCCCCCCCCCCTCCCCTCCCTCCCCCCCCCCCCCCCCCCCCCCCCCCCCCCCCCCCCCCCCCTTTTTCCTCCCCCCCCCCCTCCCCCTCCTCCCCCCCCCCCCCCCCCCCCCCCCCTCCCCTTCTTCCCCCCTCCCCCCCCCCCCCCCACTTTTTCCCTTCTCCCCCCCCCCCCCCCTTTCCTTCCCCCCCCCTTCCCTTTTTATCCTTCCCCCCCCCCTCCCCCCTCCCCCAGTTTATCCTCCTATTCCCCCCCCCCAACTCCTTTTTCATTCCCTTCTTCTTTCCACCCTTTCTCCTTTTTTTCCCCCAATCCCCTCCCCCCCTCTCCCCCCCCCCCTCCCCCTGTTTTTCTCCCCATCCTCCCCTTTCCCTCCTCCCCCCCCCTTTTCCTCCTCCCCCCCCCCCCCCCTTTCCCTCCCCCTCCCTTTCTCCCCCCCTTTCATCTATATCTCCCCCCCCCCCCCCCCCCCCCCCATTTTCCTCTCTCATTCTCCTTCCCCTCCCTTACGCTCTTATCTTTTCTTTAACGCCTTCCTCCTCTCTCTCTTTTCCCCAATTTCCCCCTACCCTTTTTTTTCCTCCTCCCCCCTTCAATTCCCCCCCTCCCCCCCCCCTTTTTTCTCTCATTCTTTTTTCCCACCTCCTCTCCCCCTTTACAGTTTCCCCTTTCCCGTATCTTTTTCATCTTTTTACCATCCATATCTCCTTCCCCTTCTTCTTCTAATCCCCCTTTTCCCCCTCCCCCACTCCTCCCCCCTTCCCCCTTTTCTTTTACCCCCTCTTCCCCTCCCCCCCCCCCCCCCCATCCCCCCCCTTTTCTTCCCTCTCCCCTTTCCTCCCTTCTTTTTTTTTCCCCTCCCCCCCCCCCCCCCCCCCTTTTTTTCCTTTGTTTTTCCCCTTTTATTTTTCCATTTTTTTCCCCTCCAACTTCACCTCCCAACCCCACACCCCCCCCTTTTCACATAATATCCCCCTTTTTTAACCCCTCCCTTCTTTCCCCCTTCCCCCAAAAACTTTTCCCCCCCCTTTTCTTCTTTCCCTCCCCTCCTAAATGTCCATTTTCCCCATCTCCCCTTCTCCCCCCTCTTTTCTTTCCACCCAATCCCCCCCCCTCTTCTCCCCCACCTACCTTCTACACCCACCAAGATCCCACTCCCAATATGTTTCTCCTCTTCCTTCCATCCATTGCCCCCCTTCTTATCCTTTGGACCAAAATTAACCTCCTTCTCTCTCCCACCTTTCACCCCCCCACTCCCACATTTTTCACTTTCCTTTGTTTTTCTTAATTCAACCCTCCAGCCCCTAACATCCCTTTTCAAAAACTCCACCCCCCTTTTCTTTAAACCCCTAACTCTATAACATTACTAAAAATAGTTAGTTCACCCCCCTCCTTTTACCCCCCCCCTGTTCCCCTACCCCCCCAAACCCCCCCCCCCCCCCCAACCCCACCCACTTCACCCCCCCCTCACCCCTTTCAATATATCCAAAAACCCCCCCAATTCTTTTCTTATCTCAAACACCCCCCCTAACCCTTTTTTTCCCTTATCTTTAGGACAATTTTAGAAAAACTACCCTCTTATTTTTACAACATATCCCCATCTTTCCACACTTTCCATCCCTCCCTCCCCCTGGAACCATACTTACAATTTTCCAAAAACTACCACCCAAAAACAATTTTTCTGGTGACATTCTATTCCTTATCTTACCCTTCCCCCATCAAATCAAACCCCTATCCCCAATTCCAACACCAAAAAACTCCGCACCTACATAATAATCCCTCCCCCAAGCCCTGAACCACCTATTGCCAACCCTTTCCGGTCGCCCTATTGGTTTAAAGTCATTAACCTTCTACCCAAATCGGCTCCTTCTTACCTCCCAAACCTGTTTTTTTCAAAACAGATACACAAATGTCCGAAACTTCAACCCCGGTCTTACTGGGGAAATTAACACCAAAGTACATTCCAATGGGGTTACCCAAACTCATACTTTGGGGATAGCCTATTCTTATTTGACTCGGGCCCGGTCACAAATGAACCACGAGGGATACCTGCTCTTTGGGGTGCTTTGGGAAAAAATCCTTTATCAACATGGTGGATCCCCTAAACCTACCTTTTTCAATGAAGCCCCTAGGGGGGGCCACTTGGGGATTCCATAAATTCGTCTGGCCCCTGGTATTTCTCCCATTAACCTATCTTTCATTTCCTGGGGACTTCCCACCCATCCACTCCCCACGCTCTGTGTGGTATACATGGGATGGTCCACCAAAGATCATCCAGTTCCCTCCCTCGACAACCACTCATTCCAAAACAGAAAGTTTGAAATTCCTACCTTCAGCTCCCTTCGGGATTTCTTCTTACATGGCACCCGGCCGGGGGGAACCAATCACACCTATTTGGCGCCCCAACTGTCAACCTCCCCCCCCCTTCCTCAACCCTTTTGGACCCTACCCCCCCTTTTTCACCAGCCCCCAAGGATCAAAGACCCCCACCTTACCCCACATTCACCCCAATCCTCGACTCAATGTTTAAGCATCATTTCTTTTACACTAAAGATATGTTCTTTTGGGGGGGGGGAATCCTTTTTCACTTCTTTTTTTTTCTTTATTCTTTCATCAAGCCCCCTTCTTTGGTCTTTTCTTCTACAAATGGCCATCATGTGGTATTATTTTTTAATTTATTTTCCTTATCAGTTCTGATGATTAATCCTGTTAATGCCTTAAAATTGAAACTTTCTTCTGTTCTGAGAATCTTATTTTTTTGCGATTAACGGAAGGGCAGCCGGGCCCTCCTTATTTATTTTTTAAAAAACCCCGGAATTTTTAAATAATCATTCTATTAAACCAACCACACACCCCCCCCTTAGATATTTTTAATCAGTCCTCTCCACTAAATCCTCCCCCCCAACATGGTTTCTCGGGGATACCGAATCTCTAAGGGTGGGTTATAACTTATTTTTTTTTTCAACTACCTTTTTCTTCTCCCCATTTCTCTAACCACTTTCTTCTTTTTTTTCAAAGCATCTCAAATAACTGCACTTTCTTAGCTTCCCATTCTGTTTTTAAACATATTTATTTATACTTTTTCCTCCATTTTTTTTTTTTCTACCCCCCCCCACTCCTTTCCCGACCCCATCAAAAGCCTGCTTTAAAAAAATAAAAACTATTTTTATTTTATTTCTTTTCTATGAATAATTGTCCATATCCTTCTCCACATCACACATTTATTAAAGGGGGGGTTATTTAAATGGGAACCACTTAATATTGGCTGTTCCCCTGACTCCTGCACCGTGTTCGGAGAATAAAAAAAAAATTCAAACATCTCATGTTCTCTTCTTTAAAATTTTTTTTTTATTTCCTTCTAAAACAAAATTTTTTCTTCCCTCTTTACTTTCCCTTTCTAATTTTCTTTTTAAAAAAATACCTCCACATCGCCACCAAGCTTAATCTTTCTTAAAATAACTTCTTAAAAATTAAAACAGTAAGTTCCTCTACACTACTCCCCTTACCCTCCCTATCACCTCCCCCAATAGCCCCCTACCATTCTTTAAAATCCAAAAAAAACTTTTAAGGAGTTTTTTCTCATTGACTACATCCCTTCCGAAAAATAAAGGGCCACCCCCTTTTTATTTCACCCAAGGTCAGGGAATTTCTTTCCCTCCCCACCCACATTTTAGACTCCAACCTGTGGTTCAACTTTGTAGAACCCTTTACACCAACTCCACCCCACTCCCTAATTACATTACTTACGTTTCTTCCCACCCCTCCCCCCCCCCACGCTACCCAATTATACTCCCGTTCTCAGCTTGGTTTGCGTTTGTCTTGGTTTTTTTAAAACTAGACAACGCTGGGTTTCCGGGGGGTAAATTATTTTTTCTTTATTTACCTCAACCATTTTCTTAATCTCTATTTACGACAACCACCATATCCCCACTTCAAACCTCCCTTTACTCCCCAACCACACCCTTTTATTTTGTTTTCGTTCCTCCGTTAGGGTTTTTTCCCCTTTTAGGGGGGGGCTTCTTTCTCGATCTTTTTTTTTATTTTCGCCCCTCTCTTTGATTTTTTTCTGGGGTTTGGGATTGAGGTTTTTGGTGGTCCGGTGGTTGGGGAGCCGATTTCCTTGGGATGGCTTGGGGTTTTTTTGATGTCTGAGTCCCACTCTTCGCCCGACACTTTCCAAAAATAAATTAGGAATCCACGCATTTTTTGATTCTTCTCCTCTTCGTAATTTATCCCAAAGTTGGTCCTGGGGGAGCGAGCCCCTCTTGTTATTTTGTTGTGTCACCTTCTTTTAACCAACGAGGGGTTCATCTTTGGTTTTGGGCTGGTTGGAGGCTTTGTTTGTGATTCGGGGGTGTGCGATAGTTTCCCTCGAGGCTCCCCCTCATCACCTTCTTGGGGGTTCCTTCTCGGGGGCTCTTCCTGCCGGTTGGGTTGTCTTGTCCTTTGTTTTTGGGGTGTTGTTTTTTTTCTGGTCTTAGTTTCTTTTTTTTTCCTTTTTTTTCTTTTCCCTTCTTTCCTTTTCTTTTTTTTTGGTCCTCTTTTTTTTCTTTTCCTTTTTTATTTTGTTTCTTTCAGGTCTCTCCCTGGGTCGGGGTTTTTTTTTTTGTCGTCTCGACTTTTTCTTGTGGGTGGGTGGGTTTTGGAGGCCTTTCGAGCCGGGGTTTATTATCCCTGGTCGGGAGGCTTGTCCTTTGGGGCCGGTGTCCCCCTCCTCTTTTCCTCTGGGTCGCGCGCTGGGCGGCTGGGTTCTGGGGGGGGGGGATAGAAGGGGGGTTTTTTTTTGCTCTTCCTGTGTTGGGTTTTTTTTTGGGTATATCTCTTGTCAGTCTTCATGGGGGGATTTGGGTTTTTTTTGTTTGGGGGAGTTTTTTCTGTTTCCGGGGTTCTATTGTGTTTTTTTATTTAGCCTAGGGGGGGAGTTTTTGGGGGTGTTTTTACTTTTGTTACATTTGTGGAGGTCTTCCGGGTTTTCTCGGTTTTTTTTTTACTTGTTTTCATAGGGTTGAGTATTTAGTTTTATAACCTGATTTCTTTCACGGGTTTTTGTATTTTAATCTTGCGTCATTCAAAGAATATAAATTGGGAGTTTGGGCTTGGTGACAAACCAACCAATATTGGTGGTTTATTATTAGCCATTTTGTTTTAGGTGCTGTAGTTTTGATCTTGGTTTGATGGTGGTTTTTTTAGTTGTTGCGGTATGTTGTAGGGTTAGATGGGTTCCAACAACAATCAACTGTGTTTGGGGTGCTGGGGGGGATGAGGGGGTGACACCATGGGTTGGGGTTTGATTGGGGGGGTGGTGGGGGGGCGTTTTAGGGGTTTAGTGCTGTTTTGGGGGGTGGTGCGTTATGGGAACAAATTTGGGCGGTTGGTGGGGTTATGGTTGGGGGTTTACTGGTTGAAGTGTTGGTTATTTATCCTTTTTTTTTATCTTTACCGTTTTTTTTTTTTTTTTAGTATGTATTCCCAAAGAACGAATATCTTATATTTTTGGGGGACTCTTTTCTTTTTTCCTTGACTCCTTAATTAAAAAAAATCTGTTTATTGTTGTTACCTTTCTCAAAAGGATCGGGCGGGCGCTGGCATTTAGTTACAAATATAAATATATTTTTAGCATCTGAGGGTGGGGTTATCTACCCCATATAATAATTTAGGTCTTGCACCTTTTTGGTGGCTTTTCTGGTTTTTTTTGTAGCGGCAAAAACGCCCAAATGGGTGGGGTACAGGGGGTGGTTGCTGTGTGTGGCCCACCATTTCAATCTTTTCCATTTTAGTGGGGTTTTTCACGTTGTTCTTTTTTTTAAACGACGCAAATTCATACTACAATCCTTCCTTCTGAGGGACTTTTACCCTTTTTGCCTGGGGCTTGTTAAATATAATCCCTCCAGCGCCATTCGGCAGTCCTTTTTTGCTTTTTTGTTCACCCCTGGGGGGGGGTATCGCATTGGTTGTTTCAGGCTGTCATTTCTTTAATTCAAAAACGATTTGGGAGGAACTGCGTTTTCTTTGGTTGGTGTTGGTTGGTTTTTCCTAAAATTTTACACCCAATTTGGATTGCAGGAAAAGGTTTTTGGGTTGTTTTTTGTGGTAATATAAATTGGTTTTGGGTTCTTTGGTTCTTCTTTAGGGGATTTTGTTTATAGTTGTGCTCACTTTGTCCTGGGGGGGGGGGTTTTTTAACACCACCACCGTGGGGGGGGGTGTGGGTGTTGCGACAGAATTGACATTTTGCCCTTTTTGTGGTTTATAGGCAAACGTTTTTTTTTTACTTCGGTTGCTAGGAGTGGTTAGACTTAGTTTTTTTTGGGGGGGTTGTGGTAGTTTATTTAGTTGTTTAGGGTTTGGTTGTTTTTTTTTTGGGGAGGGTATTTCTTTTTTTTTTTGTTTTCCTTTTAGTTTTTTCTTTTGTTTTTTTTTTCCCTTTTTTTCCTTTTAAAAAAAAAAAAGACTTTTTTTTTTTCAACTCGCGCAGTTTTTATCATGTTTTCTTTTATTTTTTTTTTTTTTCAACCCTTTTCATTTTCTTTACCATTAAGTATTCAATGGAACTTGTTTTTTTAAAAAATCATTTTTTCAAAGCAGCAGTTTCTTCGACAATAGTGGTTTTTTTTTCCCCTTGTTATAGGGAATTCCAAGGTCAGTTATTTGCCATTGTTGACACGTGACAGTAGTTTTCTAAACCCATCCCTGGCTTAGCCTTTTGTAACACAGGGGGAATAATTCACAAGAGTTGGTTGGGTGTTGGGTCTGATTTGTTTCTTTAGTTTTGAAAACCAATTTGGGTTGTACTTTTGCCTTTTTGGTGAATCATGATGGGGGGTTTAGGGGTTTACCACCATTTAATTACTACTATGATTTGTCATTATCCCTTGACTTCCACCAGTTCACTTTTAGTTTTCGATTGGGTATTTTGTTTTTTTTTTTTTTTTGGGGGTTTGTTGACGTTGAGTATTTTTGTTGGGTGTTTTTTTCCCAGTTTTCACTTTCCTTTTCACATTCTTTTCCGGCCCCGTTTTTGCACACTTTTTTTTTTCCTTTAGTTGGGGTAGGGGGTGAAGGGGTTGGTGGGATTGATTTAAAACAGAGGGACACAGGGTTTTTTTTTGCAAAAATTTATTTGGGGGGGGGACCCAGGGGTATGTGAGGTGGGGTGACCTTAACGATTTGGCCTTGGCGATGTGCAAATTATTGGATTTATTGTTTTTTTAGTCAAGTTTCAATGCGGTTTTTACATGGAAACAGTTGGGGGGTCTCAGGGGTTTTTTGCATTTAACCACATTTATAGTGGGTTGGTGGTATATTTCCATAGGTTTTCTTCCTTTTCGTACCAAAAAATAATTGGTTTTGCATAGACATTTCCCTTTTCTTTTGGGGGGTGTTTTTTGTTTTTGGGGAGGTTGCAGAGTTGGGGGGTCATTGTTTGTTTCTTCTTATAATGGCTAGGTTAGATTCCCCCTTGGGAGGGGGGGGGGGGTGAATCACTCCTAGTCTCCGAATGTCTTATCCGTTTTTCTGGGGGGTGTGGTGAGACGGTTATTATTTTTTGAGGTGTATGATTTTGTGTTCGTAGTTATAAGTTGATAAAGGTTTCTTAGGTTTAATTGTGTTGGGTAGTTGTTATGTGCTAGTCCTTAATCCCGGAGTAAAGTTCATTGGACGTGCATTGGCCAACTACAAGTTTGATTGTTGAAACTTGGGGCTTTGTTTCGGCATCATTTTGAAAGGCGTGCACGGTGATAATAAATGATTATTAATTAGAGAAATTTGTTAGTTGCATGGTTCTTCCTACCGGTTGCTCTTCCTGCCTTCTCTTCCTACCTCTGGTCTTATTACCTTTTTCCCTTTTCCCTTCTCGAAAATCTGCTTCGGATAATTGGGGGTTCTTTGGGTACAATTAGGGTAACGTATGATATGGGAGTTTCTACTGTTCCTGGGGTCACCAGATTTGACACATCTTTCCTGGCGATTTTGTCTGCTACATTATTCATTTCACTTTTTTGATACTTTTATTCCTTTTGTTCTTGTATTTTGGGGGGTGTTTAAATTCGGTTTGACCGGGGACTCTTTTAGATAAAGACCGGGGGGGGATTTTTCCCATTGCATTTTATCCTTCCAATTCAAACTCCTTCCACCTGTAGGGTAACACCTCAATTTGGGTCAAAATAATTCAAATTTTCACATGATACTACCATCGAGATTTTTTCAGCATCAATTGCAAAAAACTATTTACTTGAACGAAATTCCCTTCGTATCTTCATTTCCCTATCAATTTCCCTTTTTCTTTTTTTCAAATTTAAATTCTCTTTATCTTGAAAAAGTTCCAATCTTTAATTGGTCTTCGGCAGTAAACGTCGGCACATAAACAACCCCCGCAGAGGGGGTTGTGGCGTGGGTCCTGTGTGGTTGTTAAGATTCACATTAAGGAGGGCCGCGTAGCTGTTATATCGTGGCAAATCCTTAGCCTTTACGGGCGGTTCGGGGGCGGTCCCGGACATACCCTAGGCATCTCGTCCACTTTATTCTTGCACACCGTTTCGGGTCGATAACACACCTATAAAAACCCCCCCCCCCCAAAAAAACACTCCGTGAGATATCCATCACCAAACATGGCATCCCCCTATTTACATTTTTTCATCCTATCAAGTACTCTATTCCCCCAAACAAATCATCACCCAAACTTACACACCCACGTCACTTGCCTTCACATAGTGTGCCTAAGATAGAGTTGTCACGCTGCATAACAACGCGTCGGAGTTAGTGTGCTCATAGACTATTTCTCACTATGCGCATATATTTCTACTATTACTTAAGATGATAAGAGTTGCAGCCGATCTAAAAAAGAATCGACACCCCCTATGGATGCAGTAGTGTTTATACACGCCCTCTCGTCAAATCTATCGATACACAGCGTGGAGGGGAAGTAAGTATCTGACACACTTCAAGATTCATGCATATCTGATTCGCTGACAACCATTAATCACGCGATCTGAATGTCAATTCAGGAGATATCAATCAAAACTCCCACTTCCACTGAACTGCGAATATCAACCACTCTCCAATCCAAACATTAAGACCATTGCCACATCCACATCACTCTACCTGCATGTGTACATAGGCAGACAACTATACACCATCTTTGGCGTCCAATACCCTCATCCATAATCATTATTTCAACATAATGTACTTGTTCAGAACTTCATGTACTTGGATGTGTGTGTGATCTTCACACTCTCTCTCATATAGATGACACGCACATCCATCAGCAACTAACCAATGACAGAGACAGTAGTGTGTCATGTAACTCGCGACTTGTCACTCAGGGAAGTCTCTAACACGTAGATGTCAAGATGAGCACGACTGTTTTCATCCATCAGAAATCCAACATGTAAATATACCACGTTTCAAATCCCTGACCAACAACTCCTAAACACTCCTGCGTGATGTGTGTGTCCAATTCTATGCTTTTACTGATATAGGGGAATATCCTACATTAGGCCTTCACTCAGCTCACACTACATACCTATCAATACATTCCTAGTTCTACCTAACGTACTACCAAGAGACCTGAGTCTATAGAGAATCTACTTGAAATACCCCACAACCTAAGTCCCTCACTATGCTCTCTAGAAATACTTGTACTACTTAAATAACACACACAATCCTCTCACACTCAGAGATACAAAATCTATAGGACTTCTTAATTCTCACATGCTACCTCAGGTATCGCAAGCTGTTCACACATATCAATACTCCCCCATATAGAGAGAACCCTGTGTAAAACACCTAACAATTGATCTACTCTCTCTCTCCTCTGTGTTTTCAGTAAATCCCCCCCCCCCCAAACTCAAACACGCCCCCCAAACGATATTACTCTCAACGTATCTCACCCCACTCACACCGCCTTCACTATTACACCACTATAGAGTCCCCCACATACAAAGAGACATCTATATTCCTCACATACCCGCCCACCTCCCCGACCCCTCTCTGCCCTGTACACGCCAAACCCCAATCAACCTATCCAAGACCTCCATCTTGCCGTCCACTCACCAATTACTCTCTCATGTGTGTCTCTCACCCTAGAGTCCACCCAAAAGACAGATATGAGTACATAAACAAATCAGCCATATCACCCCACTTCTCTCACACTCTACTCACACATCTCTCTCTCACACACACCCACTGTCGCTCTAACTCATTACCCTTAGCCTCATCCTCTACTCTCACCTCCAGAGTCCGCCCTACTCACCCACTCCCCGCCAAATTACACTCTCGCAAACACAACTCTACCCCTCAATAACTCCTTTTAAAGTGATACGCTAATCAACTCAAATAGGTCCCTCACTTCACTCGCAACACGCCTCCGATTCGTCCGTGCTCTAAAAACCTCTACCCCATAGACCGTCATCAATGTGTTCACCACCCACACTCTCAATCACTCATCTATACTGCATTCAATGTTCAAAAGAGATAGACATACATTAAGGTGCGTCTGAATCCAGACGGACTGCAGTGGCAGTAATCATACTCTCTCGCGTGTGTGTATATACTCAATGTAACATGTATCACTCGCACAACTCCATCTAAATCTACCTGATGACTCATCGCTCACTCACAGACGTTTGTGTGTGTCTAAACCACAACCATATTTCACTCGCTCGCTTCTCTCATATCTCGACAAGTAGAGATTAGAGTGTACTCGCCACTACATGCCATGTTACTGATAATGTCTACCTAGTTTTTTGAGATAATACCTGTGTGTGTCATTACAACCAACCAACGTGTGTGTATATTCATCTCCCATATCCAAGTCATTATGAATAATCATAGATATAGATCACACACCCAACAACACTCCTCCACCCCCCCCCTCCTCTGTTAGACTTTCCGCTTGTCGCTCACGCGCTGCACATGAGTGTAATAAACCCACATATGTGTGTGTAATAAGAGACATGTAAATATCACGCGATTACTCTAATGTGTGTCACTTACCCCCAAAATTAAAACAATATTTAAAAAAACACCTACTCTTTTTTTCTTTTTTTTTTTTTTTTTTTTTTTGTTATGTATATTTTTTTGTGTTGTATTTGAGTTTTTTATATTATTTTTTTATTATATGATGGTTTAAGTATTTTAATTATTATTTTTTTTTTATTATATTTTTATATATTTTTCTTTTTTTATATTTAGTTTTTATAATTTTATTTTGTTAATTTTTTGATTTTTTTTTATTTTTAAATTTTTTATTTTTATAAAAAATTTTTTTGTAACAAAAAATATTTTTTTTTTAATTTATTTTTTTTTTTTTTATTTTATTAAATTAATTTGGATTTGTATTTTTTTTAATAATATTTTTGATAATATTTATTATTTATTTATTTTTTTACATATTTTTTTTTTTTTTTTTTATTTATAATTTTTTTCGTTTATTTAAAAAATTTTTTTCCTTTTATTTTTTTTATTTTCTTTGTGGTAATTTATTTTATTTTAGATATTTTTATATTAAATATAGTGTAAACTTTTTAAAATTGTTATAGGTCATTAAATATTGTTTAAATATTAACTAATATAGTATCATTTTTTCTATATTTTCTATTGTAATTTAATTTGTGTATATGTTATATTTATTATTATTTTTTTTATTAAAATGATTTTTTAATTAATTTTTGTATATTTTAACTTTTTTAGTTTTTTTATTGTTTGAATTTTAAAAATATAATAAAAATTGTTATTAAAAAAAAAAAAATAATACAATAATTAATATTTATAAAATAAAAATTAATTTTAATATCTAAAACTATATTTAAAATTTATTTTTTATAAAGATATTTTTTAGTATTATTTCGCGTAAATTTTATAAATATTTTATTAAAAAATTTTTAAAAATTTTTTATATTAATATATATAAATTTTAATTAAAAATAAATTTTTTTAAATATTACGGTGTATAATTTAATTTATTTATTTTTTTGAGATTAGCTTATAAAATTGCTTTTAAAAATTGAAATTTAATGATATTTTATTATAATTATTTAATTTATAATTAAGTTCCCATATAATTAATTTCCTAAAATCGAATAATAAATTTTAAAATTTGAATTTTTTTTTATTTTTTATTTAATTAATTAATTTATTTTAAATAATTAAAATATAAAATTTAGCCCCAAAATTAATAAAGAAATAAAATAAAATTAATAATTTAATATTATTTAATAATTTAAATTATTTTTATGACCCGAATTTATATAATAAAAATTTTTTATATTAAAAAACTAGAAATTATAAAATTTATATTAGTTTTTAATAAATTAAATAATTTGTATCTATGAAAATAAAATTTTGTAATAAAGAAATATATATATTAATTATTATAAATATTTTTTTAATTAATATTTTTTTTTTTAATATAAATATTATAATTAAAAAAAAAGAATAAAAAAAAAAAATACTTTAAAATTGAAGCGTTCGATTAAAAATTTAAATTTTTTTTAAAAAAAAATTTTTAAAAATAAAATAATAAATCCGTAAAAGTTTTAATATAAAAAATTAAAATTTTACGTTTTAGGAAGGTATTAACTTTAGAATCCCAAAAAAATTATAAAAAAAAAGTAATACTGAATTTTTAAATATTAATATTTGCAAATTTTTTAGAAAATTCAAATATTTGATAAATTATTATTAAATTATTTATTGGTAAAATGTATTTATTTTGTTTCACTTATTTAAAGCAGAATTGATTTTTTTAATTAAAATATAATTATTTATTTAAAACTTAAAAAAAAGTTTTTGTTTTTTAATATTTTTGGTTTAAGTTTTTTAAATATTTTGTTTTTGGGTTATCTATAATTGGGTTAAAAAAAATAAAAATTTTACCTTTTTAAAATTTATAAATAATTAAAAAAAAAAAAATATTTTATTTTAAAAATTTTTTTAAGTAAGCTATTCTATAAGAAATTTCTTTATATTATTTTTTTGTAAATTAATTTTTTAATATTTAATAAAATATATATATATAAAAATAAATTTTAAAATTAAAATTGGTTTTTATAAATTAATAAATATTAATGTTAAAAAAATATATTTAAATAATTAAAATAATTAAAATTATTTTAAAAAAAATAAATAAAAAAATTATAAAAAAAAAAAAATTGAAAAAAATAATAATTAAAATTTGTTTTTAAAAAAATTGCAGATAATTTTAAAATTTTATTCTTTCACTTACTTTTTTTAATAAATATCAATTTTTTATTTATTTTTAATTTTAAATAAAAAAAAAAAATACAAAAATTTTTTATTACTTTAAAAAAAAGGAATTAGTTATCATTTTAATTAATTGTCTGTATTTTTTACTTTTTTTTGATTGTTTTTTTTTATTTTATTTTTTCTTTCTTCTTATAATTATTGGATTAAGGTGTTTTTTATAAATTTTTTTTATTTTTTATTCTTTTTTTTATTTATTTTTCTATTTAATTTTATAATATATTCAATTTTTTTTATCTTTTTAGTTGGCTGGTATTATTAATGTTCCACATTGTGGGTTTTTTTGGTTTTTTTATTTTTTTTATTATTTTTTTTATATTAATATTTTATTTAAATATGTTAGACTATTATATTATTTGAATAGCATTTATTCAATTAAAAAAGCTAAAAAGTTTTTTTTTATTTTTTTGTCAACACGATATAAGCGTTGTAATATAAATTGTCGTTTTGTGTGGTTGTTCTAGGTTAACAATTTAACAAATAAAACAATTTTTAATATATGGATCTAACCTGTTAATCTTAATTTTTATTTAATTTTTAATATACATAATTATAATATTAATATCATTAAAAGATATGTAATAAATTTATTGAATTATTATTGTATTTAAAACATTTTTTAAAAATTCAATTAATTACACATATTTGAACGTTTTTTAAGAATAATGGATTACATAAATTTTACTTGATAGATAAATATGAGCAAATGGTCGTATCACTTTAGCTTTTTTTTTGCTTATATACTTAATTACCGAAATTGGTATAATTGAGTTTTTGTTTCTTTATTTTTTCTTATTTTTTATCACATAAGAATTTCGTTTGAGAGGTTGGGAAATTTATTATTCTTATTTTTTTTACTCATGTATTTTAAAACACGTATTTAAACGCAGGGATTTGTTGGTCGGTAACATTGCTTTGTTATTGTTTTTTGACGTACACCCTGAAATAACCATCGTTTAGCTAAATTGAATTTCTTTAGATCTTAAATTATTGGTAATTTCAACAATTTGTAGGTTAAAGGATTAAATTCAGGGGACCAAATGGGATACTTACATAGTCGAAATACAAACAAATATTCTTTTTATCATATAATTTACGATTATTTTTTTCAAATTTTTTAAAAAAAAGTTGTTACAGTTTATTATTTTTACGTTAATTATGTTATATTTGAAAATTTAATTATTAATTTTTTTTTAATTTTGTTACTTTAATTTTAATAATTAATTGATTTTTTTTTTAAATTATTATTGATTTACAATGACCATAAATGTATCCTGAGTATACGACTTTCTGGTTGTTTATCTCCAGCACTTTTTTACTAATTCGGGGGTTTAGTAACTTAAATTAATCACACAACAATTTTCGGGCTGAATTTTTCATTCTTGCGAACATTGTTCCACTTAACGTTTTTTGAGGACTTTGTTTCTTTATTTTTTGGCAAATTTTAAGGGTCCTTTATACTCGCGGTATTTACATTATGATTTTTTTTATTTCCAATGCTTGTCCACTAATAACACGGTGTATTAAATTTCTTTTCATCCATCATTTTTTTTTTTTACCATTTGCAGTTTTTTCATTTCGGTTCCAATCAACAAAACATTTTTTCTTTTACTCGGATCAGCCTCCTAATATTGTTTTTTATTTTTAAATGTAAAAACACTTATATGTGACTCGAGTGTAACGACCTTCGATTTCCTAGGCACAAAATAATTCCCCTATCAAAAAAAATTCTGGATAAGAATAAATTAAAAATAAAAGCATTATCGGGGGGGTTTTCTTTAACAACATGAATTTAATTATTCTGAGGGGGGGGGTCTTTTTATGTTTGTTCAAAAACCAAAAAGAAATTTAAAATTTCCCAACTTTTAACGAAAACATATTCTTCCAAAAAGAATAATGTTTTTTCGTCCGATCTGTGTTTGGCAATTAAATTTCCCCCCCCCCCCACCACTCTACAAAAAGAAACCCTAGTAATTTCATAAAATAAAACAAAAACACCTAAAAAAAAATAATCACCCACCCCTAACCCATTTCAAAAACCTCTAACACCGCAAAACTCCTTACTAAACAAATTAAGAAGTAAACACTAAACTACAAAATCTCACCCCATGAAAAACAATGATAAAACATAAAATAAATTAAAGACAAAAAATAAAACTTCATTCCAACTTCCACTTAATCCCCCCCCCCCAACTCCCCCCCCAGTATAAAATTACAGAACATCCCATTTACCCCACCTCTCATTACAGTGGGTACCTGTTTCTAGTTCATCAACATCCTGTGCTGTCGAATTAAAGGTCCAATTACATCGTAAAAAGCTGAATAATACATTCTTATAGATGACTAATTCCCAGCCAACAATAACAAAAAACAACCCATTTTTAGTTATATGTGTCCTCAACCACCCAACACCCTCCACCTTTCATCAGATTGATCGCAGCATTATACATCTGCAATTCCTATTCTATCACTATTCAATTTCCCAAATTTCGACCCACTTGGTTCCTCGGCCGCAGCACTTGTGAGCAATTTACTGATATATCTTGTGAGATAGTGACACGATGACGAATGATAACTCTTCTCCCACTTAACTATCCACAGTGGATATCTATGTAACTGAATCCAATACAACGGTATCAACTTAAATAGGGTCGAACTGGTGTACCAGATTGTTTTTGGGACCTCCAAAGCCCCCCGTCAAAGTCCAACAGCTATAGAGACGCGCCTACCATCCCTGTCATCGGTTGTGATGACAGCACATCATAGATACATTCTCTCTTTTCATACACAGTCGGGGTCACCGTGACCTTCGGATGCAGTTATGTATCCAGCGTTTGCGCCAATCCTTTTACGGGTAGACATTAATCGAGTTTCACAACGAACATTGCAATTCTTGTCAATGTTAACAATGATAATATGAAACAATTAAGTCCAGATTCAGAATCATCGAGAATACGTTATGTTTTCAATCCTATTAACTTAACTTTTATTTTCCAAAGCCAAACAATAATGTTATAAATTAAGTTTTTTAGCGGCAGTTTGCATCGCTAAAATAACTTTCCATACTGTAAACACTATTTTCAACACATACTATTGCATAACCAATAATTTATATTTAGTTATTTTTACCATTTATCCTGGCTAGCTTAAAGTCATGTTTTTCTATTCCAGCTTTTTTTATGTTGGCCGTCCTCACAACTGATAATGCCCAGTACACACAATAGATAAGCCGGGCTAGTTCTATAGGTTTGCCACTTTGTTTTCTTGATGTACAAACCATATATGCTCGACAAAACTTCTTTTTGTAGCTTGAAGTTATGTAATTATTGTTATTTTTTGTGATATTTCTTTTCTTAATTTTTGTGTTAGTTACGTTTTAATTTGTGTCATTACACCTTTTCTAGCTTTCATTCTGATGTCGATGCAATTACATTCATAAATTGTGACGCATGTGTTGTTATGCTTTCAATGCATCATTTTTTCATTAGCTTTTCCTAATTTGATTTATGTTGCATTTCTGAAGACGTCTGTATTCAGTCCTATTTGTACTTTTGATATCCTTGTTGACATTCTGTTTTCGTATCATATGACCGATTTCATAAACACAATGCCCCTGTCTACGCACTTATTTTATCAGCCTATCATACCACTACTGGAGGATTATTTACTATCGCATAAATAGACCATTAAAGGCTTGTACCCACAAGATTATTCTGATAGTAGTAGCTGATTTAATCATCATAGAAGTTGACTGTTGTGATTTAATATTGAATTGATGATATGCCTTCTTAAAATATGGCCATAGTCAGTATTTGTTTAAAGTCCTAGGACTACCCTTGTATTGCCAACTATAATGCGCAAAGCTAATCATTACTTCAGAGAATATGTGAGACATGCAAACAAGAATCGATTTTATCATCAACATTTTATTAAAAAAAAAAAAAAATAAGGTACCAATTTCTTTATTTCAAGGGGAAGGGGGAGGGAAAGAGACAGACAACAGACAGAAAGAAAGAGAAGAGTCCATCAAAGTCACATCGAGCTATTTCACTTTTGCAGGGACAATCGAATTTTAAAACATAGTCTCAAAACAGCGAGCACTTTCTCTCATTCTTCGGCCTGCTAAACCAGAGCCTCATTTCTCTGAGAATTTTTTTTGGGGGGGACCGTTATTGATTAATACCACAATCTGATTCAATTTGTTTTTTCGTCGAAAGAAGACATGGGCATTTCCCAGGAGGTTAATAGCTGAGAAACGCACGTACACAATAGAATATGGATATACATGAAACATTTCTAGGATGTGGAGATTTCAGTCAAAGGGACATAACCCTATGACAGGCACACAACAGTTCAGAAGGAAGGCGTACGCGGAAGTCATGAGACAGAATTATGTGAAACAAAGACGAAACGAAAAATTAAAAACAAACGGAAGATCCAATAACCAAGTTTTAAGACACACAATGCAACTTGAGGAAAATCAGGAGGCGGGTGCCTGGTTTTCTGTGTTTACAAACAAGAACTGGCAAAATATTTAAAAACAAAGAAGCGAAGGGTTGCGTGTTGGCAAATAACTGAGTCAGATAACGTGAACTGGATCAGCATTTGATGTTCTGCACTGGAATGAATGTTGGTTGTTTCTAAGTCATTTCTGTCTGTAAATCATTAGAGGTATCTTCTTTTAATGTTGTCAAGTACACAGCTTACAGGCTGCATGAAGTTTCTTATCTCCGACTTGATCTCTCTCACTCTATCTATCTGTGTGTATATATATATATATATAATATTATATAATATTATATATATATATATAGTATTATATATATATATATATATATATATATATATATATATATATATATATATATATATATATATATACCTGACGAGTAACGTGACTAATGCGATTAGGGCATCAGATAAAACTCTTTCAGGATAGTGACGTCGGCGAAAAAACTCGAGCATTTCTGGAGCTCGTTCACGGAAATCATCTTCATTCGTGACATATCCGACGTAAGCGTAGAAGTTGAGAGTAGGGAATGGAATTTTTACAGCGTAGAGAGGGTGAGAAGAGGTGTAAAGAAGGAAACCATGAGCATCAGTAGGTTTATAAAAAAGACAGAGGTAGTAAGGCCAGTAGGGTGTAATATTGACAGTAAGGTCAGCGGGGGAAGTTAACTGAAGTGGTAGAAATCTGAGAAGTGAATTTGATGGCAGGATGGAAAATTGCCAACATAGTCAATGAATCTACGGAGGTTAACTTCAGACATGTCTGTGACTCCAATACCATCGTCGATATAGCGACGGTAAAAACTCAGGTAATGGTCCATCGTAACTTTGAAGCACAAAATATTCAGTGACCCATGAAGAGGCAAGCATAACTCGGGGCCCATTCCTCTATCATATAAGTATGCTGCACCGAGACTGGAGACGCCACAGTTTTTTGTTCGATGGTATCTGTAATTCTTCTCTGACCTGGCACGTCCTTGTTGGTTCTTTCAGCAGTTTTAACGCTAACCCTGCCTTTTCTACTGTTCTTCCATGTTGTCTTCCATTCCTCGTTTAAAGTTGGTGATTACTAGAGCTATGTTTTTACAACAAAAGACTCGCTGTTGATATACACGTTTGAAGGAAGCAAGATAATTTAATCGGAACAATCACCGTTCACATACCCAATGTCTACCCCCTCAAATAAGAAACACAGTCTATTTTCGCTAGTTCATTATTTCCCTTTAACTTTAAAACCCTAAATATTTTATCGAAGTTATTTCCACCTTATTAATGACACTGTTTTAGTTATGATATGAAAATAAGCTGGGCCAATGCCAGTCAGAACTTGAAAGATTAAAATGTACCAAGAATGGAAGCTGCATGCACAGTTTCAGCTCTCTACAATGAGAACAATAGAGGTTTTTAAGTCACGGGTATCGTAGTGGATTAAGGAGGTTAGTGGCGTCCTTCCGCCTCTAATTCAAGAGGTACCGGGTTTTCGATTCTCCATTATATTGAATATAATTTTAGGGGAATATAGTTTTCAGAACCAGTTGGTGTCCCTAATGATGTACATAATAACCCCCCCCCCCCCCCGCCCCCCCCCCCCGTCTCCCTGGGTAGTGAGATGCGGATAGAGTAGCCGGCCGTGTTCTGTGGCTAGAGGGCAAAACAATAGGAGGTCCCGTGTTCAGGTTGCGCACGTTAAAAATCCCACGGCAGCTGGAAATCGTAAAGAGTAGGCCTATCTATCCCTGGCAAAAATTTATAAATTTAAAAATTAGAAACCTACCCACCACAAAAAAAAAACATATTCATAGAATGTGTGATTCCTATACACACATTGGGATTCTCGCCAGTGCCACAGAGTGTGTGCACTGTGCTGAGATCCTCCTCTAAGGGAGGAGATCGGAGCACTGATGGAGTTGTCCCTGTGCAATGATGATATTCCGTAAAACTTAAACCAAAGTAATGGATTTGAAATGCGACAAATATACAAAGATCAGTTGATCAAACCCCCACTAACCCAGTCTCCCAACGTATGTTTATACATTGAACTCACACCCCCCCCAGATTGTAAAGTTATCCAAACCTCACTGTGTTTCCCATGCCCCTCTCTATATTGCGCCCAGAGCAGAGATCCATCCGCACAGCAAGACATTCTGTTGCCCACGTTTCTCCCAGTGCATTTCAATACGCCAAGATTTCAATGGAAAGTATAAGTACCGAATCAACACAACAACCAGGATATACCCAGATATTAGTGAAAGATAGCCGACAAAAATACCAAGAACATAAGATTCAAAAAAAACCACCAGTCGTGGCCCTAATCCAGTATAGTAATCAAGCAAAGCGTCGACAACGGTATGTAATATAACAACAATGTATGATGCTAACGCCTAACGAATCCTATATGTTTATCTAGTCAGTCGCGAGTGTCCCTCTTAGTAGGATAATAAATACCTCACATTCAGAGATGAAGGAGAGACGAGTAGAGATGAGAAGCTAGAAGCGAGTGTTTTCCAACCAACACGGTAGGATTGAGCAGCGTTATCCCAATGTTCTACTGTTAGGCCCCAATGCACCCGCCACTAGGGGGGGGGGGGGGAGGGGTGGGAGGGTGGGGGGGGTGTGGTCGGATATGGGGGAGAGGGTATTTGAGAGATGGAGATGAAGAGGTTTGTTTTTTATTGTAACATTAACAAGATTTTGACCAAGAAAAGAAAAACAGTTATGTTTTTGATTTTGGAGGTGTAGTTTACAGATATACAGAACAGTGCAAATCGAAACATCAAACCTTCTTTTGGTCCCTGGAAACCGCCGACCTAGTCCACAAAGCATAAATCAGTGACCCACAACACCTGCCTGCGCCTGTGTCATTAATAGCAATTAACCAATTGTCTCCCACTTTGCCTTCGGCATCGACTAGAGCCAAATCATTCTCGTAGAGGTGCCTCAGCTCTGGTTCATGGGGGGCTATAGCATCTCTTCCTAAAAAAGTGCCTGAAATACCACTTCTCCGCCAGGTAGTTTTTTGGCCGCAAATACATATAGATACAATGTATAAACCGAATACTCTGACAGCAATCCTGCTGGTAAAACTCGAGACAACGAGAGTCACCTAATTCTGGCTCGCTGAACAATATTTATTTAATATGAAACACAGGAAAACAAAAGCCAAATATCACTCGAACCCATCTAATCTCGCACTATCACACAACCGATGCTATCAACGTATCATTCCTATATAATGCCGTAAACTCCACTCTGATACACACTCACGTGCCATTTACAAAACCTCGATTGGCAGGTTCCCTTCTCCCTTGACCCCTCTTTCCTCTCCTCCTCTGCTCAGATAAACCGAAATTATGCCCCACAGTCCGAATTCCTTGGCACTTTCTATTTCCCTGGCCGCCTCCCCACCCCCATCATCAAAAAACGGCATACGACACGCCGCGCATGCCCCTACAGAATCCAACGATGCTGGATAAAATTTACCCCTTGTCCTCGCGCCCATCCCCCTCGACCACGAAATCCCCCAGGCGTGTTGCGGTGCTACAAACTGCTATGGCCTTCATAAAGGGAAATGGAACAAACCCCATGGAATAGGGGCAATTCACCATTCAAAGCTGGGTACCGACAGCCATCATTCACTTTTGTGATTGGCCCGTACCCACAGTTCTTCAGCTAAGCGAGGTTCCCACAATACAGTGTTGGATCATCGGATTCTCTTGATAGAAGCAGGCCTCTCGGAAATCTTCACTCGTGCCGTTCATGATTCAGGAAGATAGTGTCCAGGCAGGTGTATTTCTACTGCAAAGTTGATTCCTCGCAGTGACGTAGCGTGTTTAATTATGGGCCGGCACAATGGGCTTACCTATTAAGACAAGATATATAAACGATGAATATCTATACAAGTTAGAGGTAATGCAGTGCCTCGCTATTCGTGCGCAAGTGTCCAAAACGAGACACTACGAGAACTTCCAGGGAAGCCTGTGCCCGACTCAACAGTTGCGAACTCTGATCGTGCTCCAGGCATGTTCAAAAAACTCTTTGAGTGTCATTCCTCCCCTTTCTCCCCCCGTCCCCCGTACACCGTCTATCCCCCCCCAGCTTGATTGTCCACAAGATGAACTACGAGTTATCTTTCTTGGATTGTCCCAATGACGACTATGAGCCTATTTAACCTCCTTTCTTTGAATTGGGGTCGCAATGAAGACTATGGCCATCTTTCCAGTGATTACACCAAATGAACCCCCCGGAGCCCCCTTTGGTTCCAATGTTCACGCCCTGTGACCCCATTGGTAGGTATCCGCTAAAACGGCTCCCCGAACTACCTTCGATTGTCAAAATTCCGCTTAATGGACTCGTATTAACGTGATTGTACCATGAAGGGTCATGACCAACAAGAACCACTTGATGGTCACAATGGAAGATTGATGAACCCCTTTGATTGCCTCCAACCAATGACGTGTATGGACCCTTTCATTGTGCAAATTACAGAATCATGACCCTTTGAATTGTGCAAAGTAGACTATGAACCGGTTCATTAATCAATAAAGACTATGGCCCCATTGACCCTGCGCAAGAAGACCATGAACCGACTTTGAATTTCGCATATCAAGACTATGGAACCTCCAATAGGTAATCTGCGAATGAAGACTATGGACAGCGTGTCGATTGTGCAACAAATCCTGCCTTGGAAACCTGCCCACGATTCTACAATGAATCCAGGCGACGCCGTTGAGTCTGGCAATGACGCCCTTCCCCCTCATAGGCCACAGTTTACCAACTACACTTTTTCCCAGATCCTACGAAGAAACCCTAGTATTACCTTAAATACATGTCCTCCCCAATGCCCCAATAAAGTGTATCAATTACCAAAGCCACTTACAAACATATTCCATACAAGTCATACCCCTATCAACCTCCTCCCTAACAACCCTATGATGATACTTAAGTTGGCGGAGCGTATTCCCCTTGCCATTGCAACGCGGCACATGGAGTCAATTGCAGACACGGACCGATCATTTCAATAAAAATTAAAGGGCTATTATATTAATATTATACAAATGTGTGGCTGGCACAGTTTTGAATCACTACCACTGGACAGTTGAATCGATTCGATTGCACAATGACAAACTATAAGACCCCTTTGATTGTGCAATGAAAAGAGCTAATGTACAAAGTTGGCGCAACTTTGAATGATGTCAAGTGAAGACTAGGAACCCCAATTCGGCGCATGTACGTCCAAAAATTCATAAAACTATACATTGTGTTAATAACAAAGTAACTATTTAAGGCCTACCACCCCTTTGATTGTGCAAAACTCTATGAAGATCTTTAAGGACCCCTTTGATTGTGCAATGAAGATGACTACGTGGGGGCCCCCTTTGATTGTGCAAATTGAGTGAATTAGGACTATTCGTCCGGCTTGTTTTATGAGCTTGTTGCAATGTAGACTAATGCGGAACCCTTGTCATTGTGGCTCCAATGAATGAAGACTAATGGGATACCATTTGCCATAATTCATATTGTGCAATGAAGACTGTGGACCACCTTAATTGTGCAATGAAGACTATGGACCCCTCTGATTGTGCAATGAAGACTATGGACCCCTTTGATTGTGCAATAAAGACTATGAAACCCTTTGATTGTGCAATTAAGACTATGGACCCCTTTGATTGTGCAATGAAAACTATGGACCCATTTGATGATGCAATGAAGACTATGGACCCCTTTGATTGTGCAATGAAGACTATGGACCCCTTTGATTGTGCAATGAAGACTATGGACCCCTTTGATTGTGCAATGAAGACTATGGACCACTTTGATTATGCAATGAAGACTATGGACCCCTTTGATTGTGCAGTGAAGAATGTGGACCCCTTTGGTTGCGCAATGAAAAATATGGATCCATTTGATTGTACAATGAAGACTATGAACCCCTTTGATTGTACAATGAAGACTATGGACTCCTTTGATTGCACAATGAAGACTATGGACCCCTTTGATTGTGCAATGAAGACTTTTGACCCATTCGATTGTGCAATAAAGACTATGGACCCCTTTGATTGTGCAATGAAGACTATGGACCCCTTTGATTGTGCAATGAAGACTATGGACCCCTTTGATTGTGCAACGAAGACTATGGACCTCTTTGATTGTGCAATGAAGACTATGGACCCCTTTTATTGTGCAACGAAGACTATGGACCGCTTTGATTGTGCAATGAAGACTATGTACTCCGTTGATTGTGCAACAAAGACTATGGACCCCTTTTATTGTGCAATGAAGACTATGGACCCCTTTGATGGTGCAATGAACACTATGTACTCCTTTGAATGTGCAATGAAGACTATGTACTCCTTTGATTGTGCAATGAACACTATGTACTCCTTTGATTGTGCGATGAAGACTATGTACTCCTTTGATGGTGCAATGAAGACTATGGACCCCTTTGATTGTGCAATGAAGACTATGTACTCCTTTGATGGTGCAATGAAGACTATGGACCCATTTGATTGTGCAATGAAGACTATGTACTCCTTTGATTGTGCAATGAAGACTATGGACCCCTTTGATTGTACAATGAACACTATGTACTCCTTTGATTGTGCAATGAAGACTATGGACCCCTTTGATTGTGCAATGAAGACTATGGACCCCTTTGATTGCGCAAATGAAGACTATGTACTCCTTTGATTGTGCAATGAAGACTATGGGCCACTTTGATTGTGCAATGAAGACTATGGACCCCTTTGATTGTGCAATGAAGACTATGGACCCTTTCTTATGGAAAAAAATTTATATAAAAGATTAGTAATTTTTTATTTTATTTTAGGTTACGTACACGTACCCCCTAGAATCCATTCATTGACACACACACACACCCCCCCCCCCCCCCCCCCCCCCCCCCCCCCCCCCCCCCGCCCCCCCGGCCCCCCCACCCCCCCCCAAAGTCCGTGGACCACAACTAAGAAAACCCTGATCTACAGTGAAACTGGCTGTGGTTCCAGCGCACTTTTCACCCGAACAAGCGGGACATGTGACCGACAGGCCGAACAAGTGGGGGTTAGAAAAAGAGGGAAATATTTGTGCCCAAGAAAAGTTTCGCGTAACGCTGCTCAAAGAAAAGTAACAAAGACACAAATTCTTGATAAAATTTCCCGGATAGTCACCCTTGCATTGAGAATCCTCTCTCCCTCTCGCATGAAAGCACAGAACGTACAAGGACAGGCGCTATTCTTGAACCCTGTTGTTGCAAAACATAACGAACAAACAAACAAAAAACAAAATAAAAGTTAAATACAGTTCACTTGGGTGTGCTCACCCGTGTATTACCGGGGTCAGAAAGTGAAGCAAAGAACACTAACTGTAAACCTACCATACATAACGTAAACAGCGACTAAGTAAGGTGGAGCACGGGGCAGGTTACCTCACCTTGTATAAATTTTAAACCATAGACACGAGGGCATGTGTTAGCTGAAGGCCTATGTTCCCTGGGGAAATCAAGGATGTTTATTGATTGACTGAATTTGGTGTGCTTCTTCCATCTTCCGTCACAAATACGTAAGCAAAGATTTATTCATCACCAGAAGAAGCATCTAGACCAAAAAGCACAAAGTTAAAATCGTAAAACTCTGGGAAGTTTTAAGACACGGGTGGTGCAATGCCATGAGAAGGTTGGTCCCTCTACCCTGAGAAGGGTCTAAAACACTGATACGAAGTGGTATATTTCTATTAGCTGGCTTAAACATTGATATGCAAGGGTTTATATCGGACTAATGGCTCAAACACTTCAAAGCAATGGTTTGTTTATATTCTAAGAATAAAACACAGACATGCTGCGAAATAGCTGGGCATAAAATACGCTTCTTTTCAGTGGCTAAAGCCCTGGTGAGTGTCCCATTGACACTAGAGCTCTGGTGAGTGTCCCATTGACAGAGTGGCTAAAGCCCTGGTGAGTGTCCCATTGACACTAGAGCTCTGGTGAGTGTCCCATTGACAGAGTGGCTAAAGCCCTGGTGAGTGTCCCATTGACAGAGTGGCTAAAGCCCTGGTGAGTGTCCCATTGACAGAGTGGCTAAAGCCCTGGTGAGTGTCCCATTGACAGAGTGGCTAAAGCCCTGGTGAGTGTCCCATTGACAGAGTGGCTAAAGCCCTGGTGAGTGTCCCATTGACAGAGTGGCTAAAGCCCTGGTGAGTGTCCCATTGACAGAGTGGCTAACCCTGGTGAGTGTTCCCATTGACAGAGTGGCTAAAGCCCTGGTGAGTGTCCCATTGACAGAGTGGCTAAAGCCATGGTGAGTGTCCCAGTGACAGAGTGGCTAAAGCCCTGGTGAGTGTCCCATTGACAGAGTGGCTAAAGCCCTGGTGAGTGTCCCATTGACAGAGTGGTTACAGCGGTGGTCTCTCGCGGCAAAGGTGCCGGGTTCGATTCACAGTATCGACACTCTCCATTCTACACAGCTGTAAATGGGTACCTGACTGAGTTAGGGAAGGAAAAGGCAGCGAGGAAGGGAACTGGACACCCCACCTCTCGATGCTAGACCTAGTACAGTAGTCTCTAACACTTCACACCCCTACGGCAGTATCTGCTATGGAACTACCTTGACCTTTTATTAAAGCCCTGGTATGCGAAGGTTAACTTCTATTAAATGGTTTAAACGTTTGACATACACAAAGTTTTTTTCCACTGGCTAAATCATTGGTACATGTGTTGTTCTTTACTGCCCAATGGCTTACGCAAATGAAATATCAGCCCGCGTGTGGCTTTATTCAAGGGCTAAAGCTACACAACTCTGTGTAATTTTAAGCTGAATAAACAGCTTCCAACACAAAGATAAGACACCTTGACGTTTGCCTCATAGCGCCGTAAATTATATGATGAGCTGATGTGCGTCAGTACCATGATAATGAGTCTGTACGAGCTCATGCCTTCTTTTTTTTCCATTTTGTTCTCCAGGCGCGGAAAAATGCGAGTGATGTTTATTTTTTATTTTTTTGTCTTTTATCTACTGCTTACGTCGAGCTTATGCACGCGCACCGGATCGGTAACCAATAACCAAACCTACCTGGGATGCTTCACGGCGTAAGCTTCAGACAAAAAAAGAAGAAATCGAAAATAGAATTTGACCTTGAAGTCTTCTTCTTCCTCTTTCACCCTCAGACTTCTACATTAATGACTCTATTAAAGGCAGCAGTCAGCTCAAGGTTCCTGACATGTCGTTCACCCTCAGACTTCTACATTAATGACTCTATTAAAGGCAGCAGTCAGCTCAAGGTTCCTGACATGTCGTTCACCCTCAGACTTCTACATTAATGACTCTATTAAAGGCAGCAGTCAGCTCAAGGTTCCTGACATGTCGTTCACCCTCAGACTTCTACATTAATGACTCTATTAAAGGCAGTAGTCAGCTCAAGGTTCCTGACATCTCGTTGACCCTCAGACTTCTACATTAATGACTCTATTAAAGGCAGTAGTCAGCTCAAGGTTCCTGACATCTCGTTCACCCTCAGACTTCCACATTAATGACTCTATTAAAGGCAGTAGTCAGCTCAAGGTTCCTGACATCTCGTTCACCCTCAGACTTCCACATTAATGACTCTAATAAAGGCAGTAGTCAGCTCAAGGTTCCTGACATCTCGTTCACCCTCAGACTTCTACATTAATGACTCTATTAAAGGCAGTAGTCAGCTCAAGGTTCCTGACATCTCGTTCACCCTCAGACTTCCACATTAATGACTCTAATAAAGGCAGTAGTCAGCTCAAGGTTCCTGACATCTCGTTCACCCTCAGACTTCCACATTAATGACTCTATTAAAGGCAGTAGTCAGCTCAAGGTTCCTGACATCTCGTTCACCCTCAGACTTCCACATTAATGACTCTAATAAAGGCAGTAGTCAGCTCAAGGTTCCTGACATCTCGTTCGCCCTCAGACTTCTACATTAATGACTCTAATAAAGGCAGTAGTCAGCTCAAGGTTCCTGACATCTCGTTCGCCCTCAGACTTCTACATTAATGACTAATAAAGGCAGTAGTCAGCTCAAGGTTCCTGACATCTCATTCGCCCTCAGACTTCTACATTAATGACTAATAAAGGCAGTAGTCAGCTCAAGGTTCCTGACATCTCGTTCGCCCTCAGACTTCTACATTAATGACTCTAATAAAGGCAGTAGTCAGCTCAAGGTTCCTGACATCTCGTTCGCCCTCAGACTTCTACATTAATGACTCTAATAAAGGCAGTAGTCAGCTCAAGGTTCCTGACATCTCGTTCGCCCTCAGACTTCTACATTAATGACTAATAAAGGCAGTAGTCAGCTCAAGGTTCCTGACATCTCGTTCGCCCTCAGACTTCTACATTAATGACTAATAAAGGCAGTAGTCAGCTCAAGGTTCCTGACATTTCGTTCGCCCTCAGACTTCTACATTAATGACTCTAATAAAGGCAGTAGTCAGCTCAAGGTTCCTGACATCTCCAAATAGTTTTACGTGACCCTGAAGTGATGTTTAATGAAAAGAAGCAGGATACACGACAAGAATCAGTGACAAAAATAGGGACAAAGAGTGGGATCAGAAAGAGCTTCAGTTTGTGAGAAGACAAGCAGAGACACACATACACTTCCTCTCCTTATATACATATGAGGAGTATGTACATGGAGTCCCACGTTGTACCCAGGAGTCTCTGAGGCGGCTAATAAAGAATATCACTACTGCTCTTTCAGGCATGTCCAAAGAAGCCATTAATATGACATTATGCGTGAGGCTGGCTATCTCATCATGTAATATAAATTGCTACAAAAACCAACACTGCGAGAGCATATGAATGTTTTGCTCCATTGGGGATGAAAGGAGAAACCATTGGGAATGATAGGAGAAACAAATGTAGGAATGAACGAATACATACATACATGTCGGTGTGCTAAGTAACTAGAAATAAGACAGGCAGCGTAATTTTTAAAAAAATTATTATACGCCGATGATGTGGGGTTAATTACAAATAAATATAAAATAAACAGGGGGAAATTTAAGGCGAACTACAAAGTATTTGAACAATAATGTGATTTAGTGAGAATTTACGATAATTAAATATGTGTTTTCCTCAACGAGGAGGCACTGAAGAACAGGAAATAGCGTTTGTAAATCACAAACGGAGAATAAACAGCCCCCATTTTAGTCCCTCAAAATGACGAGGGGCTGGATCAGTGCTTTTCAACCTATTGATCGAGACCCAAAATTGAGTAGCGTGAAACATTGCGAAGGGGCCCTTATTTTTCATTACTCACAGTTTTATGCGGTAGACCTTTAGCTGAACTTCTATAATTAACTTTCACTTGTCAATTTTGGTATTGTCACGGTTTCCCTCCCCTTAGCTCTGCAGTAGTGGTCCAACAGTGGCAAAAACTCAAGAGTAACTGATGTGGGTCTTCAAAGGCGTCTACCTTCGCACAAGATTACTCTTGGCAGAGTTGTAGGTAGAAGGATAGTGATGCTTCTACTTCCAGGGAATGTTCACAAGATATTCAGAAAGCGAGAACAATGCTGCATTGGCTGAGCACATAACTTTAGTATCTGCCGTCAACTTTTGTGACGGATAGGGTTACCTTATAATTCGTTAGCCCCTAGCTGAGTTAATTCAGCGAATGTCCTCTTATTATTATTGTATATCTTTAAGTGTATTCAAGACATACGGATACAATACATTCAAAGTGATTAAATGTACTTAAATTTTGATAGATATAAGTAACAAATTTAATAATCAATTAGGTTTTAACGTTATTAAAAATCGAATAATTCTGTTTAAAAAAATGGTCACTATCATATGATGTTAATGGGAATTAATATAAGGGGACGTTTCACTTGGCAGCTTTTATTTGTACACTTAGCCGCTGGGGTTTCTGCTCCTGCTGGTGTTTTGGTTCTTCGCAGATAGGTGACTGGATCGCTCGCGTCCCTGGTCAAGATTAAGGGTTGCAGCACGTTCCAAGTAGAATCAGGGAATGACTGCAAAGCTGGTCCCGCGTATCTAAGACTCGTCTGATGATGGTGTCTAGTGTCGACTTCAGGCCACTTATACCCTCACTTGTTCCAGAACTAGTATTGAGTTTCCCGACACATACTTATGTGCCCCCCTCTTTTCATTCCACCATCCCATCTACCTCAGAACTTTTACCCTCGCTGAGAATTAATATTAATCCCAGTGGGCGAAAAACTATCTTTACATTTAAAATAATTGTTATTATACTTAACTCTTGATGTTATAAATGTTAACAATATAGTTTTTAAATAGGGTGGGGTTAATTTTTACAATGGTTTGATAAAGGTTGTTAACTTTCATTACAGTTTCTTAGGAGTGAATATGTTTTACATTGACCAACAGTTGAAAATGTTAATAATATAACAAGTATTTCACTCCATTATATTTAATCATTCCCTCTCCCTGGCCGCTGATGGATCTGCCTTGGGACTACCCTGCTTTTGGTTCTTTAAAGATAACTCGCAATATAGCTTTCACCAGCCCTGGCAGTGGTGGTTTCATGAAATCATAATTCTATATAGCTGAGGTTTGCCAGCTCTAAATGACTTTGGACTTCCACGTAGCAATTTTGTACATATTTAATACGCCACATGGTCCAATATTTACCTATTAGTTCACAATGTTAATAATGAAAAAATTACGGAGATTCAAAATGATACAACTTACGCCAATCTTGGGCTCACAGACTGCTGGCTCAGAGAATATAAAGGCACTTGTCGAGGCCTGCTTCCAACGTGTTGTCTGGGGTATTGTTACTTTAGTAATAAGTTCCCACGTGTGAACTTTTGTTATAAGTCCCTCTCAGATTCCCGTTTTTTCCTCCCCGTGTTAAAATGGTAGCGTTTCCTGTGACTCTAAGTCCCTCAATAGCTCAAACCCCCCACCCAAACAATGTATCAATTTTCCACTGAACGGAAGTGTAAAATTGATAAGAAAATCTGCTAATATGTGCTTGATTTAGCAGAGAAAGAGAAATGGGCGACCCGCGGAATTTGCAGTATGTTAGTACACACACAAAAATGTAACTTAATACTTCCGGAGTAGAAAAAAACACAGATTCGACCCAACATGCTTATGTGTCAAAGGTATACTAGCCCGCCGAGCTTCAGCAACATGATTGAAAATTTGGGCCGTGTTCGTACTAAGAAGTTTGAGAACCACTGGACTAAATTTAATATTTCCGCAGCATAGAGACATGGGTCCTGGTTTCGGGACAGACTGGGGCGTAATGGAGTTATAAGCGGAACTCTAATATCGTGTGAGTTTAGTGCTGATTCGTCCCAAGTGGTCCACTTGTAATATACTGTTATACAGTGCGAGACAAGTTTTAAAATAGACCATCTCTTTTCAGCATAATGCGCACTCACATTCATGTGTATTGGCCAGCGATCAGAGTAAGAAAAAATTACATTCCGGGGACATATCACCGCGATCACTTGACTCTGAACAATAAACCTATTAGATAGTTTTCTGGAACGGTACTATTGCCTAGGTTACAGGATCATCTAACATAGCGAGATGTGATGTTATGATAATAATAACCGAACAATATTGATGAAATCAACTGATAAACTTAAAGTGATATATGCATAAAGCCAGAGCATGCAAACAAAAAAACAGCAGCAACAATATATCGTTCTAAAATATACAAAGAATAGTACTATTACAAAGCCAGAAAAAAATACAACGATTGTATAGCATAATTATAACAAATATCATCTCTAGAGAAATACTATGGACAATTAATTTTCTAAATACTTTCAATCCTTCGCTAAAACTAACAGCGCAATTAGTAGCTATGTCTCTATTAGAGTACACAAGATTATGTGGTATAATTATGTAAATACTAATATCTTCATTGTGCCAACCTTCTAGTTGCGATGATGAACAATTAATTCCCTCTCTTATTTTCTGTTTCCTGATCTGTCCAGCACGTGAATAGTCCCGCTTTTTGATTTCCCTATGTTTTTTTCATACCATTCCAACTCTTCTCAAATCTGTACTCCACAGCTTCTTTTCTTCTAGTTTGTAGGGATGGTTGCTAATGATTTATGTCTGGTTCTTTTCTTTCGCTAGTTGTCAAGGGTTATTATTTCCTTTAGTATTCTACAGTTCCCTTGTTGGAGCATGAAATTTTAGCAAAACTCATACAACCCTTCCTGTCGTATGCCATCAGTTCACACTTCTTTTGTCTACCTTTCATGTTTGTCTTCATTCAAATAAGACAAACGATAATTAATAGAGGACATAAAACGACAATTAAAAGTGTAGTTCAGTTATGGTTTTCATTTTAATATAAAAGCATTGCAACGAGGTAACTGCAGTGCAGGACAAAAATTATTGTGACCCGCTGTGTTAAAGTGATTAATAGATAGTTTGTACTACATGACTGAGAAAGTTTGCATCAGCAGTGGTTCTCAAAATATATAGGAAAAGTCCCTAACTAAGTTTGATGCTAGTAACTACAATAAGTTTAGAAGCATTTTCACATGCACTTGTAAATTGTAAATTAGTACAGTCAGCAAAAATTGACCAAAATAGAATGTCCTGGTTCACAGTTAGAGGCATCGCGTTCCGAGAACCAGTTCACCGAAAATGTAGAATTATAAAAATAACTAAGATCACGTTGCATCAAAGAGGGCATCCAGACGAGCAGACAGAGATACAGCAGAGATGAGATTAGAGGGTCAGCAGTTGCCAGTCAGCAATGTAGAGCAGAAGCAACACGTTAGATCTACCAAACTTCAAAATTTTTATAGTTAGTAGCAGAAATATGATAAATGATCTCTCCAATGACAGAAACCCTTCAACATCAAGCCACTAAGTCTTCGGTGCCACGTGTTTTTCCTATCAAAGGAGATGGTAACTAGTACTCTGTACATTATTAACGTTGTGCCTGCTCAAACATAATGCCTGAAAAACATTTTTAAAAATCTTGTTGAAAGACTTATATTATCTTCGCATAGTCACAGTTTCGCTGATAACACATAGACCTTCACACCGAAGAAAGAGAACATTAAGAGTGAAACAGGTTTACTTAAAGAGACTTATCTGACCAGAGGTATCGAAAAGAGACTTTATTCCCGTTTTGACAGCTTATCGATCCTTAAGAGGACTTTATAATTTTTTCTGAGACCTGAGAGATATCGAACTCAGAGGAGAACCACTGTAGTGTTGCATTTTTCTAAAAAGTTGATACAGCAACAAAGCTAATCGTCATCAAAATTAACTTTGATGTTAGCAAGTCGAATAGGAAAGAAAGACAGGACTGGGATTAACAGTATATGGTAAGATTTATTGATCCATTTATTATGCTGTTGTAAAATGTCCATCATTGTAAAGAAAAGAAGAGAAAGATTTGAAGAACTGTTTAATCTAAATAAACATATAACGCCTCTTGGACTTGGTGAATACCCTATATGTAACTCTGTCGTGACGTCAAAGAAATACATGTGGTCAAGTTTCATCGTTGTAGACAGTGTTGGTGAACGTTCTTGATGTGAAGATCTTCTATGTTGAACTAATCTAGCCATCATAAGGTTGCTCAGAAAAAGAACCTGACAAAGAAGGTTTCTCATTGCCTCCAACACATATAACCATCACCATCTCAGGTATTAACCTGACACCATCTATACTACCACCACCACTATGCGATCTACAAGAAAAACACATAAGAAGATAGACTATAACATTAGAATATACTACTGAAAAGAAAAAAAAACACATAACAAGAGAGACTAATACCTGACACATGACGAACCACCATGATTAACAAATCTGCGATTATACTAACATAACCATACAGTTAACCCAAACAAGCACACGGCCACAATATACATTAGTAAATGCAATGAAAGGCCCCCACTGTCCCTTTGGTAAGTTTGTTGATATCATAGGTTGTTTCTCCTACTTTGTCTGATACTGTACTTACATATATTGTTATGTGACAAATGTCTTAACATTGCCTCTTTTGTGGAGATCTCTCACCTCCTTCAGCCCTCCGGCAGTATCCTTTCTTTTTTTCTTCATTTGTCTCACTCATCGCTTGTTATTTTGGCATAAATCATGCCCTTTTCATTTCGTTATTTTTCACTATTTTTGCTCTATGCTGCTAGCACGGTGAATTCACACGCAACGCTCCCCTATGGCAGTATTTGCTACGGGAAGTAATGCGTATCTTATTTGTTTACTACTCCTCAGGACGCATCATCGTAACAATAACAGTCGTCAGACAGTCACCCCGTTATCTCTTTGAATCCGTGTTGACCACCACTGTGGATAACGTGTCCGTCAAACATTTCGACCCCATTGGGAAAGCTGTTATCATTGTTGACACAAGCTTGTATTGTGCTACGATGAAAGAAGACAACACTGTCTGACAAGACATCTGTCTGGCGGAGGCATGCAAAATAAAGTGGGGATAATTAGAATAATCTGTCGGGGATATATATCTGGGCGGAAGTCATTACGCCTGAAATCACGGTCACAATATTGTGATAAACAGAGGTACGCGGCCGGAAATCTTATGTAACGATTTGACATCACTGTTGTAAGAGGCCACGCGTGTATATTAAAATTAATATTTTAAATACGCCGTGGGGTGAGTAATGATTAAACTTCCCACCCAAACAGTGCTAGATAGATTTGATTGGTTCGCCAGAAGCTACGATGAATGATTGGAACATTCAGCAGGAAACACAGCTGGGATTTGAAACTTAGGATTGTGAGATATACTGTAGAAATCAGGACAACACAGAACAGCCACAGATTTGCATCGCAGCTCGTCAATCTAAAACACCTCCTACAAAGCCAGAGAAAGAGGATATGACTTATTCAATCCAAAACTATGTACCAGATCGAGTATTGGGCAACTTTGGAATTTTACAAGTAAACCCGCCCTTTTAATACAAGACTGGAAACGTGGGAATTTTATCACAAAGGAGTTAGAGAGGAATTATACAAACAGTTTTCCCAAAGGCCAGGAATTCGCAGAAACACTAGTCGTCAGAGGAATTAACTCATATTTCCCAGACCAAGTCATATAGGGGAATTATACAAACAGGCTTTCCAGTGGCAAGGAATTTGAAGAACACCAGCCGTCAGAGGAATTTAATTCATATTTCCAGACCTAAGTGATTCGAAACAGAATCTAACTAAATGGGCGTTGTGTCCATTCTAAATCTGTGCTATGGGAAGTGTGGGTGTTCCAAAAATTGTGGGTGTAATGATAAACAAATTTATTTACTAATGTAAATTCTACAGGTTCCTTGCTAAGTGGTTATATATGAGGCTGGCAACCTCAAAATATGAAAATAAGTATATTCCTGAACCACTACAGCAAGAGCTGGTGATTGTTTTGACTAGTCGTGCGGGAAACCCGTCACAGATCGATCCCAGGACTCCCGATGGAGCAGTGATGAGTGATGATTACATCACATGTGCCTTAAAGTGTAACATATCTTGTGAGATATATGTACCTTTTTTTAATTGTAATTCAGTCAAATCATTATTCGTGCACTCCAGACGCAATTTCCTAGTTGACACCCAAGAGGATATTGGTGAATTTTTCATCCTATTCCCTGATGTTACATTGTGTGTCGCGGGAATTTAATTTCTGAAGAGTGTATCACATTGGTGCGTGGAGCGCGTGGTCAATGGGCCTGTTAGTTTGCGGAGAACAAATGTTTACACAGCAGAAGGCATTTTGTTTCTGTGTCTATTTGTCACAGTTCGTGGTTACAAGACATCAGACTTAAGTACTGAAGTTCCTATGCCACTAGTGTGAGAGAAGAGTATCACCACCAACCGCCTACAGTGGATGGAATTATGTGGAGAAGTGTACTAATCACCAAAAAGAAGTGACGAAAACCACAGCGGCAGGACGCATCTGGAGCAAGATTTGTGTAACAGGGCTACAGCAAAAAAAGGAACATTACTAACGCCCTACCTAAACCTCAGTGAGGAAACCTTAATTTCAATTTTCACCCAATTTTCATATTTTTTTCTTCCCATGTTAAAGACTAATTGACTATTAAATTTGTTGTATGTTATTTAAAACTAAACAATAATAGTTGATTCAGTTTATATGTACGAAAGCAAACGTATGAGCAGTTTTCCTTGATAAATACCTATATATAAATATTAGAGCCATTACTTATAAGAGGGCATTCGTTGGATTACTCCAACTGGGGGCTTGAACGGGCCAGAACCATTGCATTGACCCTTCACAAAAGGCGACGGGCCAGATAATAAGTTAAACAAATTTGCTCAGCATGTCTTAAGCAGCGTTTGTTCTTTGACTTCTGCGAATATTTTGTGAAGGCTTCCCTAAGGTAGGAAAGAAACGCCATTCATCTTCAATCTACATCTTTGTCATGAGTAATATTGCGCGAAGATAGATACCTTCGACGACCTACTTTTAATACGCTTGCGTAGTGACCATTAGTGGACTACCACTGAAAAGCGAAGGGGAGGCAATCCGTGACAATGTATGAGGTCAAGATCTTCGAGGGATGTAGCTAACAGTGCAATACGGCTATCATCTGCCGCACTTATTCTCATAATCTTCGTCTTTCTCTGGTGCGTATTTTCAGACCCAACTGATGTAACTTTTAATCAAGTATTCGGCATTCTCTAGACGAAATAAATATATGGTCGCTGCAACACATTTGTCTTCTTGTGTTTCACCGCCCAAGATTCACATCCATACAACAATATTGGTTCTATGCAATACCTGAATGTACCCAGGAAATAATTCAAACATTAGAAAGTATGAGAATTTAAAAAGCATAATTTTATAACGCTATCGCATGCGCGTTAACAGCTGTTAACATAGTTCTTAATGCATCTATATCAACTAGCAGTAGCAATCTTGTTGACAGGAAACTGTGAAGGAAGCACAAAGTAGTTCCGCTAAGTGAAAGTATCACGGAAAAGTTGAAACAAGCAAGAAATGTTACGTGAAAAACCCATGCACAAAAGTTGTCAAAAATACCATGAAATTTTCCCATGATGCATAATGACATTTATCTGTCAATCTTTTCCTATCTTCTATCCAGTAGGATAGGACAAGGAAACGTAAGGGGTATGTTGTAGGCACCCTTCATGGGTATGTTGTAAACGCTCTTAAGTGGTAGGCCTATGTTGTAGGCAGGGCTGGATTAAGCTAAGAAGAGCCTCTAGGCTTTTTGGTGTTTGAGCTCCTTTCACTTAATAATTTTAATTTTTTTTTTTTCAAACCTCTTAGCATGCCGACCACATCACCCCACGTGTGCCGACGGTCAAGACAATATGGGCCTAACACCATATTCCCAATATGCCTCAATAGGCGTGTAACGGGTTCCTTTACCTTTTTTTTTTTAGCATGTTGATGGTAAATACTAATATCAATAGACTGGTATGTTAGTTTGTTAGCATTGTTTACCTCTTTTATTAGTAATTATTTTGTACTAATGTTTATTAGTATTATTTTTTTATTATTATTAAGGTCAACACAATAAAAGCGTTTTATTGAAAAATCTATACATTTTAAATGTTTTTTTTAACTTATGCACGGGCTCCCGAAAGCTCCAGGCACCCTAGGCTTCAGCCTACGTAGCCTAATGGATAATCCGGCCCTGGTTTTGTAGGCACTCTTAAGGGGGAACACCCACCCAGAAATGGGTTATCTTTTTAAAAAATTAACAGAAAAAATAACTAACAAACTTGTTGACATAAAATTTGGCCACATGTTACAAGAGATATTATATTTTATGATGAACAAAGTTTACTTTATAAATTTTAATGTTTTATGTGAAAATAATTAATTAACATGAAGTGATGAAAAAAAAAGAAAGGAAAACCCCCAGTGCACCTGGGAATGAATTTCACTCACATAAAAGGTGCAAAGAATGCCAAACCAACAGATGATGTGCATAACATCCATACCTATGGCGTGAACCACCCAAAAATGTCTACCCCAATGAGTTTTGTAGATATGGCTCTTGCAATATGACCCTTTTAAATAGCACAAATTTAGAACTTTGTATAGCAATATCTCTGTTTCTATACCATGTAAGAAAAAAGTGGAGGTTCATGCCATAAAGGATAACATGGGCTATAAGTGTGCAAAATTTGAAGGCTATAGCTTTAAAATTGTAGAAAATATCACCGGAACTGTGAATCGTAAGCCCTATTTTCGTTAAAGTTTAGTTTTTAAAATGTTAAAACACTTATCTGATTCTCTTTGAACATTGATAACTCATAAACTATTACAGATAAACACATAATTCAAAAAGAATATCAAAGTAAAAAGGCTTATAAATATTTAAAACACAATTATTATATGAAAATCAAAAATAACCTTTTTTGTCTTTTTCTGGGTGTATATGCCCCCTTAAAGGATACGTTGTAGGCACTGATGATGTCACTTAGATAGACCTACGTTCTTCTTCGTTTCAAGCGAACATCCTCGGACTTAACTAGAAACTCTCCGATAAAAACACTTGTTAGCAGCCTGAGGTTGCTGACATCTTCATAAAGCTTGTTATGGACTGGTACCTGTAATAATTATGTTTTACTTCTCTGATTCACATATCTCGGGGTGAAACGCATTAAGAACGTTGTCAAAATTTGTTTTGTTTTTTTTTCTAATATTCTATAGTCCATCATTGTATTTTTCACTTGTATATACATGCTGCACAGATATTCTGGAATAATCACAGCAGAAAACAAAAATACAGGACGACCCCCAAACACATGAAGAAAACACATGAAGGGAACAACAGCAGACCCGGAAAAAGAGCGGCATTGGAGCAAAATGGCCAGGTAGCAGGGCTTGTAGCAAAATGGCTAGGAAAGGAAGTCTTGGTGAAAAATGGCCTAGTGTAGATGCTCTGTGGGGAAACTAGAAACGAAGAAGCAGAATCGTAACGTTGGAAAGCCACTGCTGTTATGCACGCCTATCATCATGATGAGCAACCAATGCTGTTATGCACGCCTATCATCATGATGAATGCTCTCAGACATTCATTAAAAATTAAAGTCGTTCTTATAAGAAACTGGGGTGCAAACAAACTGGTACATCGATGGCTAAATAGTGAACGGCATTGTAACCATTATACAAAGTAATTTCGAACTGCTATCGAACTTTGATTTCTTTTCTTTCTTTTTTTCTCTCTCTCTCTCTCTCTTAACTTCAGCTCCCTAATGTTGATTCTCACATTCTAAATGTCACACAGACCTCCCTCTCATCCAATTTTTTTCACAATTTTTCTGTCGCATTATTCTCACTCGTCGTGAAATTTCCAGCCCTGCCATTTTAACCCTTTTACCACACAATGAAAGGATCTCTCCAATTTTGTATCTCTCTTTCTATCCCTCTCATCCGTTCAATCCTTTTATTAAACTCTATCTTTTACTCTTAAATCAGCCCAATTTTTTCAATGGAAGATGGGACAGGCGGGTCTCAACGACGCAGAACTATTAGCAATTCATTTTTCTCAATATGAGACGAAAGGAAAAGAATGACTGAATCAAAATTCCCGTTAATAAAGACAGGAGGTACAACGAGAGAAAAGCAAATCGTCAGCAAATTCATTTGGAAATACATGAGAGACAGAAAGTTTCCAATTTATACTTCATATTATAGACGGAACTGAGAGACGACGACACAGAATGGCAAGACTTTGCTAATCGACACACAAAAGATTTTGTACCAACTATGTGACAAATAACGCTGACTTTGTTCAGGCGTATCCACCGTTCGGATAATATCGAAGAAGGATAATCTCAGAAATCTTTAAAAAAAAAAATGTGAAGGTAGTCCCGTAGCAGTAAATATGGGCACCTGACTCTCCTCTTGAGATAGGGAATGCAAAGGCAGACAGGTAGGGAAATGGTTACTCTACCTCGCGAAGTCAAACCTAGTATAGTGAAGTCTCTAACACTTCACTCCCCTACGCCAGTATCTGCCACGGAGCTGCCTCTACCTTACCCACAACGTATGTCAAGAACAATAATCATTTCGTATTCTTGGTGTAAATTTCTTGTTTGTTTTCCCTATCCTATACTAACATTATCTTGAAGTCGTAAATTTATGTTCCGGATATTGTAATAAATAATGCAGTGACCAGGTATTTTTTTTTTTTTCTTCTTCCTCGTTCGCCCTGAAAAGGACGGTGGTTGCGTTGTGTCTGTTTACGCCGTAGCTGTGATATCTGCACCTTTCGGTCGACACATCCAACTTCAGCACGGCATTTTTTGGGACCGGGTTTGCCTTCCCATTGCGATCCGTACTCGCTCAGCCAGACTGCACTGCCGCAGACTGTTTCCAGGACCACCACGTGGAGGTGGAGTACAGTCTTGACAAGCTCTGGTTCGCTGATCCTGATGCAAGCAGTCAAGCTATGGGTCGCTGACTGCATTCACTATTGCTGCATCTTTGGGAATCGATACGGTAACTCTCAGGCTCACCCTGGCGGAGTCTCTTTATAGTGCAGTAGAAGTGATAAAGGACAAGAGGAACGGCTGCAGACGACATGAGTATCTTTCTTGCTGTAGGTGTCATGAAATATTCTAATCCACATATATAAATTAAAAGGTAAATGTAAAGCCTAACAAATAAATTTAATAAAAGGAAAGAAGAATGGTAAAGAACAGTGCTGTCACAATGACTGTACTCGAAATCCCCCTTGTTTTCTACTTCGTCTGCAAATTGTAAAGCTTTCACGTTGATAGTAAAAGCCTACGGTATTATTACCCGCTTTCTTCAATGAAACGTGTACTGTATTTCTTGGAAAACCTTGAGATACGCAAGCTGATCAATGACCTAGATTTAATATTTCATTCATTCCATACACGGCGTAACTAAAAGACAGATAAAGCAGGAGAGAGAGAGGGGCGAATGAAGGCAGGAAGCATGCAATACTAAACACGCGTCGCGCGATACACAATTGCTGCCATCACGCGTGAAAGGCTACTAGCACTAACCTTTTCAAATCGACAGTGATAAAATTCACTACCCATACCAGAGTTAGGTTTTAAAATCCTGAAAAACGCTTATTGGGAATTATGACATTATACCGGTTTACGTTTGAAAACATGACAGTACCCAGACACCCTCAAGTTTGGAAGTGAGAAGGTAGTAACAGCACGACTATCCTAGAAGAAAATGCATATTGGCTCCATTAAATTCGTATATTTGGGTTCCTTAGGGCTTGCTGACAAAGAATATGTAAAACGTTACGCAAATAGTCTAGGAATTACCAAATTATAACCAAAATAAAATAGTGGGGGTGCCTGACAGCATGAAATCATTTCTGCTCATAAAATTTTTTTATAACGTGTTTGAAAAAACATTACGTTACGGAAATAGCCTACCATGTTAACTCCTATTTGATTGGAGCGCAACAAATGTAAGACTAAACACGATTGGTCGGGCTATAAATACTATCTTGTGTTGTCAGGGGAAATGTGAAAAGGGGTATTTTTTTGAAAAGATGTGTAGACATGGTTTGATTGGGTAGAGCTGCGAATATACTCAATTCAGAGCGTCTGTTCCTTGCCACATCTTGTAATAAACCTATTAAGAAGCAGTGCGTTGAGCACCAGTGTATATTTTTTATAAAATAAAGCCTGGGACATCGGCAGATCGGAGTTGTGCTATATTCATTGCCAGTCAACGAAACTGTTTATTATTTCCATGAATTGTGGGACCGTGGTCTTAAAGTTATTGAGCAGCACCTGGTCAGAGCTTTGCTGAAGCCAGAGGCGGACAGCATACTCCTTGGTCCATATAGCAACCAGTGGGGTGGCTCCAGAACTCATTAAAGTAATCGAGCAGAGGAGGCTTTTACTGCAGTCATCACGAAAGATAAGAGAGTGTGGCCATGGAGCTCAACATTATGTACCCCCATCTTAAAATGACATTGTAAAATAAAATTAAGAGGGGAATTTAATTGTTTTAATACCAGGAACTGAGAACATCTCCAATACTAGTTCCAATAGAAACAAACTATTGAAGTCATGATGACAAATACCAACAGAGCTTGAACAAAACAAAACCAGTATTACCTCATATTACTACTACACAACTGACACACATAGGATACTATTAATAATATATGTCACTACAAGATTCATATTAATAAATTCTGTACATATAACTTGTAATTACAATTGATTGTGATTCCTGGTTCCCTTTGTATTTGAATCAGGACACATATACATTCATGACAGCACTGAATACATATTGTTATTTGAAAAGTTATCAGTGACTCCTTTAAGATATCCTCGTAGAGTGTTTTATGTATGTGAGTGTCACAGTGTTGTCAAGTGTGGTGGAATAAATTAAATTGTTTATCTGTCTGTTGTTGTTATGACTTACACTTCATCATACACATACCCTAGACAAATAACGTAGTCATCACACTATTCCAGAATAATTCTGACTGAGGTATACATATGTGGCAGCAAGTAAGGTTATCTATAATACACTACTCTTATTAGATATAGATACCTTCACAGCTGATCTCAGTCAGTACACTAAGTCCCCTATAAATTTTTATAACATCCCACTTTACCACATATATTGGGGGCTCGTCCGGGATTTTGAATCTTTCCCTATTACAAATATTGGGGGTAATTCACTTCAGGGAATAATAAGAATTAAAAGGTATCCTTGGGTGAAAATAAATAAGGTTGAGCTCACAGTGCCTGTGTTGTCCTGAGTTAATTAGTCATAGAAAAAATTGTTTAGTTACATATTTTAGACATTTATCTGTTAGACAATGGCCGACCTGGCAAAATTTCGATCTGCTGCTGTACAGACTGCGAAAGAGTTAGGAATGGACGGGAAAATTATGATTTCTTATGTCACTGCTGAATGTGACAAATATATTGAACGGGAAGAAAGAAGATTAGAAAAAGAGGCCGAAAGAAAGTTAGAGGCTGAGGCTAAGAGGTTGCAGATTGAGGCTGAGGCTAAGAAATTGGAAGCAGAAGAAAGAAGATTGACTGCAGAGAGGGAAGCAGAAAAGGAGGAGAAGAGATTACAAAGGGAACATGAGTTACGACTAAGGGAGTTTGAGTTTCAAGGCCATGCTCCTGAAAATGGTGCCAGTCCCTTTGCCTCTGATGCCACTGCTAGCCAAGGAGCCTCAACCTCAGCTATGAATTTTCATTTAGATCATTTTGTTGAGAAAGACGATGATATAGAGAGCTATCTAAATAGGTATGAACTATTAGCTACCACGTATGGGTTAGAGAGAGAAAGGTGGAGCTTAAAGTTATCTCAAGGACTTCGTGGGGCAGCTTATGAAGTTTTTGCAAAAATGAGCAGAAGTGATCAGAAAATTATGACATGCTAAAGCAGGCTCTTTTGTTAAGATATGAAAAGAATGCAGAATTTTATAGGAAAAAATTTAGGAATGCTAAACTACTGTCAGGTGAAACCTATCACCAGTTCTCTGCACGAATAGAGACATACTTGGAGAAATGGACTTCTCTGGGGAAAACCCAAGATCTTAAGGAAATGGTCCTTATAGAGCAATTAAGAGAGTCCACGGCTCCAGACCTGAGAAAGTTTCTCATGGAACAAGGTGCAGAGAGGCTGGGTGAGTTGCTAAATGTTGCTGAAAGGTATCAAGCAGCTCAAGCAGAGGTAACAGGTAATAAAAAGAAACAAGTGGATAACTTTAGGGCACCACAGAACTTTAATAAATTTGATCCTAGGGATCAAAACAAAGGTAAGCACCAGTTTGATAGGCCACGGTATGAAAATAAAAATAAAACCCCACAATTCGATGAAAGGAAATATGATGAAAGAAAATCTTTCAACCAAGGAAAAAGGTGGTGTAAAAATTGTAAGATGAACAATCATGACACTGACCATTGTAGAAGGAAACCTGTGTATATGGCCACCCTTCAGGTCAGGTCGACCTCAAGACAGGAGGAGGATATTATGTTGAATACCACTCCAGATGAGATGAGGAAGGCACAGGCTGGGGACAAGACCCTCAAGCCTTGTTTCAGAAAATTGTCAACTTGTCATACAACTCCAGGCAAGGGAGATTTTTACATGAAAAACAAGTTGATGTATAGAAAGACTGGAGCTAGATCCAAAGGTCAGGGACAGCTGGTACTTCCTAAAAGATATAGGGCAGAATTAATAAGGAGCCTACATGTGAAACCAGATGGGGACCATGAGAAGATAGGTACCATCATCCAAAAGGTGGCTCACAATTATTATTGGCCCAAGGCAAGATGGGACATTGAGAATTTTGTAGAAAGGTGTAGCATAGCACATGAGGGAACACCCACAAGTGGGAACATTGATCAGGACCTGGACACGCCACGGGGCAAAAGTAGGCCTGAAAATAAGAAGAGAAATAAATTTGATAAAGTGGACCAAAGGGAATGGGAAGCCCCTTTTCACGGACAAGCTTCACTTAACTGTTTTACAATGGCCACTATGCGGAGAGTGCAAAAAGATGTCTTACCCCAGGATAAGCCTACAATCCCTCAATCGGACTTAAACAAACTGGAGGAAGAAGATGTAGAGAGGATATCTCTCATCAAGAATTTTAAGTGGGGAGACAACCCCAAGAGAAAAATTGGTAGCGGTCGTTTTGTGCATGATAATTCTGGGAAGAAAAATCATCACTATAGAGCTTCGAGTGGAAGAGACCATACCGGTGCATGGACAAATAGGTCCACACAATTAAAGGTCCATATGTAGCTTTGTTAAGAACGTGGACTGATGAAAAGGCAGAGGAAAACATTACATCTTCATACCAATATGTGAATGAGCTGACCACTCGTTTAAAAACTGGCTGGAAACTTGCCAATGAAAATTTGAAACAAGCCAGGAAGAAACATGCTGCCTATTATAACAGGAAGGCGAAAGACAGAAATTTGGCTGTGGGAGAGAAGGTACTGCTTCTTTTGCCCGGGAGTCAGAATAAGTTACAAATTGGATGGCAGGGTCCATATACAGTTCTAGAGAAGGTGTCTAGAACAAATTATAAGATAGATAAGAAGGGGAAAGAAAAAATCTATCATGTGAATCTCCTGAAGAAATATTTGGAAAGAGAACATCAGGAAGAGACACACTTGTTGACCTTGTCCATCGCCATGGAGATGAAAAAGGAACCACTTTCATCATTTGAATATCCATTACACCCCTGTGAGACAGCAGCACAGGTGAAAATCAGTACACATTTAACGAAAACTCAGAAAGAGAGAGTGCAACAGGTTCTAAATAATCATGCAGAGGTGTTAACAGACCGACCAGGGCATACAAACCTATTGGAATATGATATGAAACTGATAGACCCCACACCTGTCTGTATGAAACCATATTCGATTCCGTTTGCTAAGGAGAAAGCTTTGAAGGAAGAGATAGACTATCTGTTGAAGGAAGGAATTATTTCACACAGTGAATCCTCATATAGTTCCGGTGTTGTACTCTTAAGGAAGCCCTCTGGAGAACATAGACTCTGTATAGATTACAGGAGACTGAATGCTATTACAGAAGGACAGGTGGATCCATTGCCGGATACAAATCAGCTGTTTGCCAGGCTAAATAAAGCTAAATATTTCTCAAAAGTGGATCTGAGTAAAGGATATTATCAGATTCCAGTAAAGCCTGAGGTTAGACCATACCTAGCTTTTAGTACCTCAGAAGGACACTATGAGTTTAATAGATTGCCATTTGGATTGAAGAATGCGCCTAGTGTCTTCTCTAGAATGATGAGAAAATTATTGGACCCTCTGAATAATCCATATATAACAAATTTCATGGATGATATCCTTATAGCAACAGAAACATTTGAGGAACACATTGACTCTCTGAATATGCTGTTTAATCGACTTAGGGAAGCAAATTTAACAGCCCAACCAACCAAATGTTGCGTTGGATGTAAAGAATTGGAATTTTTGGGACACACAGTTTATCAGGGAAACATGACCCCTGACCCAAAGAATTTAGAGAAACTAAAGAAAGCCCCGAGACCACAAACCAAGAAGGACGTGAGATCCTTTGTCTCATTATGTGGTTTCTACCAGAAGTATATCAAAAATTTTAATTCCATATGTGCACCGTTAACTGATTTGACACGTAAAGGACATCCAGATCGCATTACATGGACACCACAATGTGAAATGGCTTACCAGGAATTGAAGGAAAAGCTCACAAGCAAACCTATTTTGAAATTACCTGACTTAAGTCAAGAATTCATTGTAAGAACGGATGCCAGTAATATTGGGTTAGGTGCAACTCTACTACAGAAATCAGATGCATTGGATGGGGAATTAAGCCCAGTGGCATATGCTAGCTGAAAGTTGAATAAAGCTGAAATCAACTACTCAACTAGCGAAAAAGAATGTCTTGCAGTAATATGGGCAATAAAGAAATTCAATATTTATCTGTATGGGAAGGCATTTAAGTTGCAAACGGATCACAAACCTTTATCGTTTCTAGCACAGGCTAGGCATGAGAACTCTAGGTTACTCCGATGGTCCTTACTTTTGGCTCCATATAGTTTTAGCATTGAGTATATATCTGGAAAAACAAATTTGGGAGCGGATTTTTTAAGCCGCCATCCGTGTGATGAGAATCACCGTAAACCCCAGAAATAATAATAAATTTCTCTATGTGTATATAGAATAAAGGACTGACATATAATGTCTGTTTTAAGAGGGGAGATGTCATGAAATATTCTAATCCACATATATAAATTAAAAGGTAAATGTAAAGCCTAACAAATAAATTTAATAAAAGGAAAGAAGAATGGTAAAGAACAGTGCTGTCACAATGACTGTACTCGAAATCCCCCTTGTTTTCTACTTCGTCTGCAAATTGTAAAGCTTTCACGTTGATAGTAAAAGCCTACTGTATTATTACTCGCTTTCTTCAATGAAACGTGTACTGTATTTCTTGGAAAAACCTTGAGATACGCAAGCTGATCAATGACCTAGATTTAATATTTCATTCATTCCATACACAGCGTAACTAAAAGACAGATAAAGCAGGAGAGAGAGAGGGGCGAATGAAGGCAGGAAGCATGCAATACTAAACCCGCGTCGCGCGATACACAATTGCTGCCATCACGCGTGAAAGGCTACTAGCACTAACCTTTTCAAATCGACAGTGATAAAATTCACTACCCATACCAGAGTTAGGTTTTAAAATCCTGAAAAACGCTTATTGGGAATTATGACATTATACCGGTTTACGTTTGAAAACATGACAGTACCCAGACACCCTCAAGTTTGGAAGTGAGAAGGTAGTAACAGCACGACTATCCTAGAAGAAAATGCATATTGGCTCCATTAAATTCGTATATTTGGGTTCCTTAGGGCTTGCTGACAAAGAATATGTAAAACGTTACGCAAATAGTCTAGGAATTACCAAATTATAACCAAAATAAAATAGTGGGGGTGCCTGACAGCATGAAATCATTTCTGCTCATAAAATTTTTTTATAACGTGTTTGAAAAAACATTACGTTACGGAAATAGCCTACCATGTTAACTCCTATTTGATTGGAGCGCAACAAATGTAAGACTAAACACGATTGGTCGGGCTATAAATACTATCTTGTGTTGTCAGGGGAAATGTGAAAAGGGGTATTTTTTTGAAAAGATGTGTAGACATGGTTTGATTGGGTAGAGCTGCGAATATACTCAATTCAGAGCGTCTGTTCCTTGCCACATCTTGTAATAAACCTATTAAGAAGCAGTGCGTTGAGCACCAGTGTATATTTTTTATAAAATAAAGCCTGGGACATCGGCAGATCGGAGTTGTGCTATATTCATTGCCAGTCAACGAAACTGTTTATTATTTCCATGAATTGTGGGACCGTGGTCTTAAAGTTATTGAGCAGCACCTGGTCAGAGCTTTGCTGAAGCCAGAGGCGGACAGCATACTCCTTGGTCCATATAGCAACCAGTGGGGTGGCTCCAGAACTCATTAAAGTAATCGAGCAGAGGAGGCTTTTACTGCAGTCATCACGAAAGATAAGAGAGTGTGGCCATGGAGCTCAACATTATGTACCCCCATCTTAAAATGACATTGTAAAATAAAATTAAGAGGGGAATTTAATTGTTTTAATACCAGGAACTGAGAACATCTCCAATACTAGTTCCAATAGAAACAAACTATTGAAGTCATGATGACAAATACCAACAGAGCTTGAACAAAACAAAACCAGTATTACCTCATATTACTACTACACAACTGACACACATAGGATACTATTAATAATATATGTCACTACAAGATTCATATTAATAAATTCTGTACATATAACTTGTAATTACAATTGATTGTGATTCCTGGTTCCCTTTGTATTTGAATCAGGACACATATACATTCATGACAGCACTGAATACATATTGTTATTTGAAAAGTTATCAGTGACTCCTTTAAGATATCCTCGTAGAGTGTTTTATGTATGTGAGTGTCACAGTGTTGTCAAGTGTGGTGGAATAAATTAAATTGTTTATCTGTCTGTTGTTGTTATGACTTACACTTCATCATACACATACCCTAGACAAATAACGTAGTCATCACACTATTCCAGAATAATTCTGACTGAGGTATACATATGTGGCAGCAAGTAAGGTTATCTATAATACACTACTCTTATTAGATATAGATACCTTCACAGCTGATCTCAGTCAGTACACTAAGTCCCCTATAAATATTTATAACATCCCACTTTACCACAGTAGGCTTCAAATCGTCATCATTATTTGACTTATGCTTCCTATACATAATGTAGTTGTCACTGCAGCTGTGACTCATGATGGAAGCCTACACAAAGTATTTACATGTTCCTGTATCAATGGTTTATGTAGCTATTTGTTTGACATGATCACTCTGCCAGCCACATCCATAACCTCATATGCGTTGCCTTGTGCAACATTCCTGAAGGGGCAGTAGTCTTGTCTCACAAGATACTACATGGGGCTTGGCTCGAAATGCTACCCTTAAAATTATAACGCTCTTTAATTTATCTCCAATTATCTTTCAACCTCGCCCCAACCTTAATTTTATTTTTTTTTTAATTTCTATTTTTATTTCTTTACCGTTCATTCATTTTGATCTTTACCCCGAATTATTACGTTACGGCTTGGTAAATTGGAGCGTGACTACCAGGTTTCGAACCCGGAACCCGGTAACGTTGCCGAGAGAGGTAAGAGCTCTATCTACTGTGCCAATCGAACGCTAAAACTGACTCGTGGCTAGTAGTAAGAGGTCAGAGATACAAGGGAACTAATCCGATAAGGGTCATGAATAAACTCAATTAACCCTTCATACGTTACATAATTTGTGTCAGGTAAAGAATAATATTAGATTTAGTGGATACTTCAAAGTAGGATGCGATCAGTAAGAAGTTTCACGCCTATATGTGAAAAGGGTGGAAAACAGGGGGAAGGGGTCAAAATGTTTTTGCGTGCTACTATTTAACTCAGTGGTTCCCAAACTTTTTTCTCTGGGCCACACTGTCGGAATGAAAATTTTCTCGCGCCACACCGAATTCTTTATTGATAAGAAATACCTTCAAAAACAAAATAATTAACTCAATGCAGTGCTTTATTCGTGACACAGAACACACAACTACTATATAAAATGATCATGAGACATGCAGAAGGTATAAAAAATACAACTATATAAAAAAGCATGACTCATTCACAAAATATACAAATTCTGTGAGAGGTGTGAGCTTTTGCTTTTTATTTTTCTTGTAGAGTTATCTCATTTATATCAGGTCTTTTTTTGGGACAAACAAACTCTCATCTCCTCATCAACACAAAGAAGCCTTTCTCTTTTTAGGTCTTTAATATTTGTCAGAGCTGAAAATCCATGCCCACGACAATATGTCGTGCAGAACTGTATCTATTTGATATAAGATAAATTATATCACTGAATAAAATCTAAAACTCTGGAAAAGTCTATGGCTTTCTATACATACATTTCCCATATATTTCCCATATTATATCACAGGTAACAGAATAAATAAAATAAATAAGAAAATGACCTTCATATTTATTTTTGACACATGAGTATTTTTGAAAATCTCTCTAAATCCTTGATTGTCTTTGAATCTTCCTGCCATCCTCTCGCGCTACATACACGGTTTGGGAACCGCTGATCTAACTAACCTAAATCTGAAGTGATGGATGTGCAGATAACTTTTGACACAGGCAGTTTGCGCAAACATTTGCTACTGTACAATTTTAGTGCGCTACAAGTGGAATTTTTGAAAAGGCTTTTGACAGCATACATAGGGACAGTTTATGGAAAATACTGAGGGCTTATGGAATTCCAAGCTGCATAGTGTCAATCATAAAAAGCCTCTATGCCAACGTTACGTGCAGTGTTGGGCAGAGCAACCTAACCTTTGAGGTGAAGACAGGAGTACGACAGGGATGCCCTTTATCAACCACTCTATTTTTAACAGTCATAGACTGGGTGATGCGCCAGACAACCGAGGGCAGTCCAAGAGGAATAAGATGGACTACATTTTCTACATTGGAAGATCTGGAATATGCAGATGAAATTGCACTGCTAGCACATTCACATCAACACATCCAGGAAAAAACGGATAGACTTAATAATTTTAGCCAGCAGGTGGGCTTGAACATCAATTTAATGAAGTCAGAGGTCATGACGCTCAATGTGAGCAGCCCTGGGCCCATATCAGTAAGGAATCAGCAACTGGTACAGACACCTTCACATACCTAGGATGCATAATAACACCAGACGGCGGGGCAGGCAAAGACATCAACATCAGAATGAATAAGGCAAGAACAGTCTTCTTTAGCCTAAACAACATCTGGAAGTCCTCTCAATACAGCACAAGCCCAAAATTAAGATTATATCAGAGCTGTGTGCTTTCTGTGCTTCTCTATGGTGCGGAATGCTGGAGAGTTACAGGAAAGGAAATGTCGAAATTGTCCTCTTTTCACACAACATGCCTAAGAAAAATTCACCGAATCTTTTGGCCGAATACCATCACCAACCAAGATCTGCTTACTCGGAGCAAGCAAGAGGACATGCACACCATCATAGCTGGCAGACGCTGGAGCTGGGTTGGCCATGTCCTCAGAAGAGACCCCGATGCCATCACAAGAACAGCTATGATTTGAACCCCTGTAGGAAAACGAAAGAGAGGCCGACCAAAAACAACCTGGCGGAGGACTGTGGAGGCTGAGATGTAAAGAATGAACCAGAGTTGGGGCACTGTACGAAGGATGGCCACCGACCGAGCAAAGTGGAATCAATTTGTTGTTGCCCTACAAGACGCCACTAGGCGTGATGGCCACTGACTGCTTTGACGGTCGGCGGCTAAGGATCAAAGAAAGAAAGAAGAAGAAAAACAAGTGGAATACGTTCTTTACGTGTATTTTCTGTTCATCTGTTCCGTTCAGCGCGGTCGGAGAAAAGCAGTTTTCATTGGTATGAAATAAATGCATATTGGAAGGGACATTATAAATAATAGTGTACTCCGTGTACATTTTAGCTATTGCCTTTTATAATAACAATAATTTATCATCAAGTTATTTTAACTCTACACTACGTTTTACAGAAAGCACAAACTTACCGAACGAAATTGTATAGGCATGTCTGTGTGTTCTTTTTTTTCTTTTACGTTTAATCAGGTAACATATTTTATGGAATCAGAAAGCAATACAGGTAAATGAATCTTCTGTATGAAACGGGGTTTTTTAATGTTAATCTTTAATCAGGTAATATATTGCACGGAATCAGCACACCTTACCATACCGCAAGTAAACCATCCCACATGGCTTTTTCGAAACTTCACTACACCGAAGCCAGACATAACACTGCGCGCTAGAATCTGGGAACGTGTCTCCAGTATACATCCTCTTTCCAAGATGCTGAAACTACTCATTCTGATCAGGCAATGTCGCTATATCCTGAAACTACTCATTCTGATCAGGCAATGTCGCTATATCCTGAAACTACTCATTCTGATCAGGTAATGTCGCTATATCCTGAAACTACTCATTCTGATCAGGTAATGTCGCTATATCCTGAAACTACTCATTCTGATCAGGTAATGTCGCTATATCCTGAAACTACTCATTCTGATCAGGTAATGTCGCTATATCCTGAAACTACTCATTCTGATCAGGTAATGGTCACTATATCCTGAAAACTTATAGCGGTGGTTTCTGTAGCAATTAGTTTTAGATGAGTTGCCTTCCCCCATGCACAAGCTCGTGTTAATCATCTCTTACGACGTACCTTCAGGAACCAGTAGGCCTTTTTTTTCTGTTTCCCCCTCAAGACCCCCCCCCCCCCCCCCCAGGAACTACACCTGACTATTACATACAACAGTAAATACATATGGCTGCGAAGATGTTTGCAACTACTGCTACTAGAAAGAGCAAGTAACGCGCCAAAACTTGATGGACAATAATTCAGTTATGCTCCTTCTGCTGCAAGTCCTGATGACGTCACTAACCTTCCTGTGGTCGTTTCATTCCTTTATATTCCATTTCAACTTCATTGGATCTTTTAAGTCAAACTTATCATGACTAATAGTCAATGCACCATTCACAAATTGAAAGGCCTGTGTGTTTTTATGGGTGTTTTATTTAGCTTTCACTTTGCAATGCGTGCCTTTTCCATACTTTTCCCGAAAAGGTGGCGGGGCTTTTTCATTGTTGTTTCAGATGACTGAGAAACGGTCTTTGGAATATCACTTCTTGTTAGTCTGTTACTTTAATGAATGTTTGTAACCGTCTGCTCTTGGCAGTAGACATTCGTTCTAGAAGCAGATCTTCCAACTAATTGTTCCTGCCCCTTGGCATCGCTAGAATTATTCTACTGCTAAGTACAGGGTTACTGTCAAGACATGTGATATAACCCTTCCTCCCGCTGTTACTGTAATGTTGTCTGTTAAATGTTGCTGAACAATTTTCTTTGACTTAAATGTCTGCCGTTGTTACAATACTTTGTTTATGGCTTGCTTATGATTGTGTGTGTTGTGTTTCCCCACTCACATGCCGCTTTTAGTGTGCGTTATAGAGAGAAGATAGGGCTCCTCACAGACTCACTATCAGTCGTCACGGCACTCAAGAACAATACAAGAAATGAATTAGACAGCCTGGCAGAAAGTACTAATGAAAACCAGCTATGAATTTAAACAGGGAAATTTACAGTGGATCCCTGCCAACTGCAAAATATCTGGAAATGAGAAGGTAGATAATCTTGTCAAAGAAGGAGGAAGGAATATTCAAATAGAAGACAGGGCTACATATGAAGAGATTAAAATAATAATAAGAAGAAATAACTATAGAGAAAAAAACGGTATAAGGAACATCCAGTGTACGGTATTGCAGAACCTTACTATAAATTACCAAGAGACCAAGTGATAATTTACAGACCAAAAACAGGTAATTGCAGACTTAAATATCATCTGTACAACAAATTGAAAATCGGACAGACAGATATAAGTGCCCATGCCGGAGAGACAAGAAGTAGGGCACGTACTCCAAAACTGTTGACTCCACGAGAAGAGCAGGGTGGTAGCATGGCCTTCTCCAGCCCAGTTGAGGGAGAAACTGTATGGCGACCAAATAAGCCTGAGACGAACTGCCAGCTTTATAAGAGAGTGATGTGGTTATGTGAGAGCGAAACGGAGGAGGGAGGAGTGTGCGCTATAGCTGTGTGCGATTAATTCCCCACCCCATATCTACTACTATGTGTGTATCATAAAATGCGATTAATTCCCCACCCCATATCTACTACTATGTGTGTATCATAAAATGCGATTAATTCCCCACCCCATATCTACTACTATGTGTGTATCATAAAATGCGATTAATTCCCCACCCCATATCTAGTACTATGTGTGTATCATAAAATGCGATTAATTCCCCACCCCATATCTACTACTATGTGTGTATCATAAAATGCGATTAATTCCCCACCCCATATCTAGTACTATGTGTGTATCATAAAATGCGATTAATTCCCCACCCCATATCTAGTACTATGTGTGTATCATAAAATGCGATTAATTCCCCACCCCATATCTACTACTATGTGTGTATCATAAAATGCGATTAATTCCCCACCCCATATCTACTACTATGTGTGTATCATAAAATGCGATTAATTCCCCACCCCATATCTACTACTATGTGTGTATCATAAAATGCGATTAATTCCCCACCCCATATCTAGTACTATGTGTGTATCATAAAATGCGATTAATTCCCCACCCCATATCTACTACTATGTGTGTATCATAAAATGCGATTAATTCCCCACCCCATATCTAGTACTATGTGTGTATCATAAAATGCGATTAATTCCCCACCCCATATCTAGTACTATGTGTGTATCATAAAATGCGACTATGTGTGTATCATAAAATGCGATTAATTCCCCCATAAAATGCGATTAATTCCCCACCCCATATCTAGTACTATGTGTGTATCATAAAATGCGATTAATTCCCCACCCCATATCTAGTACTATGTGTGTATCATAAAATGCGATTAATTCCCCACCCCATATCTAGTACTATGTGTGTATCATAAAATGCGATTAACTCCCCCCCCCATATATACTACTATGTGTGTATCATAAAATGCGATTAATTCCCCACCCCATATCTAGTACTATGTGTGTATCATAAAATGCGATTAATTCCCCACCCCATATCTAGTACTATGTGTGTATCATAAAATGCGATTAATTCCCCACCCCATATCTAGTACTACGTGTGTATCATAAAATGCGATTAATTCCCCACCCCATATCTAGTACTATGTGTGTATCATAAAATGCGATTAATTCCCCACCCCATATCTAGTACTATGTGTGTATCATAAAATGCGATTAATTCCCCACCCCATATCTAGTACTATGTGTGTATCATAAAATGCGATTAATTCCCCACCCCATATCTAGTACTATGTGTGTATCATAAAATGCGATTAATTCCCCACCCCATATCTAGTACTATGTGTGTATCATAAAATGCGATTAATTCCCCATCCCATATCTAGCACTATGTGTGTATCATAAAATGCGATTAATTCCCCACCCCATATCTAGTACTATGTGTGTATCATAAAATGCGATTAGGTCCCCACCCCATATCTAGTACTATGTGTGTATCATAAAATGCGATTAATTCCCCACCCCATATCTACTACTATGTGTGTATCATAAAATGCGATTAATTCCCCACCCCATATCTACTACTATGTGTGTATCATAAAATGCGATTAATTCCCCACCCCATATCTACTACTATGTGTGTATCATAAAATGCGATTAATTCCCCACCCCATATCTAGTACTATGTGTGTATCATAAAATGCGATTAATTCCCCACCCCATATCTACTACTATGTGTGTATCATAAAATGCGATTAATTCCCCACCCCATATCTAGTACTATGTGTGTATCATAAAATGCGATTAATTCCCCACCCCATATCTAGTACTATGTGTGTATCATAAAATGCGATTAATTCCCCACCCCATATCTACTACTATGTGTGTATCATAAAATGCGATTAATTCCCCACCCCATATCTACTACTATGTGTGTATCATAAAATGCGATTAATTCCCCCCCATCTGGTTACCCATATCTGGTACTATGTGTGTATCATAAAATGCGATTAATTCCCCACCCCATATCTAGTACTATGTGTGTATCATAAAATGCGATTAATTCCCCACCCCATATCTAGTACTATGTGTGTATCATAAAATGCGATTAATTCCCCACCCCATATATACTACTATGTGTGTATCATAAAATGCGATTAATTCCCCACCCCATATCTAGTACTATGTGTGTATCATAAAATGCGATTAATTCCCCACCCCATATCTAGTACTATGTGTGTATCATAAAATGCGATTAATTCCCCACCCCATATCTAGTACTATGTGTGTATCATAAAATGCGATTAATTCCCCACCCCATATCTAGTACTATGTGTGTATCATAAAATGCGATTAATTCCCCACCCCATATCTAGTACTATGTGTGTATCATAAAATGCGATTAATTCCCCATCCCATATCTAGCACTATGTGTGTATCATAAAATGCGATTAATTCCCCACCCCATATCTAGTACTATGTGTGTATCATAAAATGCGATTAATTCCCCACCCCATATCTAGTACTATGTGTGTATCATAAAATGCGATTAATTCCCCACCCCATATCTACTACTATGTGTGTATCATAAAATGCGATTAATTCCCCACCCCATATCTACTACTATGTGTGTATCATAAAATGCGATTAATTCCCCACCCCATATCTACTACTATGTGTGTATCATAAAATGCGATTAATTCCCCACCCCATATCTGGTACTATGTGTGTATCATAAAATGCGATTAATTCCCCACCCCATATCTAGTACTATGTGTGTATCATAAAATGCGATTAATGCGATAACTCCCCCCACCCCATATCTACTACTATGTGTGTATCATAAAATGCGATTAATTGCCCACCCCATATCTACTACTATGTGTGTATCATAAAAATATGTACTCTGTTACGTGAAGCTTTCCCACGTCTTTTCATGGAACAATTTGGAAAGACCTTGATGGGATGGCACAGGCCAGGAAGTCTTGCGTTGCTTCTGTTGACCTTGTGCTGTATATGAGGATGAAATGTATTGATATAGTGATTGATTGACTGGCTGACTGACTGACTGACTGACCGACCGTCTCATTGATCTGTTGATTGATTGACTGGACTAAGTGACTGATTTGACTAACTGATTGAGTGACTGAATAACTGTTTGATTGATTGACTGTTTGCCTGATTGATTGATCGATTGATTGATTGATTGATTGACGTGCGGCCTATTTCGCTATATATGTCAAGATACGAAGACAAAATCAAATACTATTTCCCACAGTGCTACGCTTACTACTGGAAGAGAACGCAACCGATGAAGCAGTGATGATCTATCTCTAAGTTATTGTATGTATGTGTGTGTTTGTATCTGTGTATACGAAGTAGTGTTCCTCACATTCTGTTCACGTCTTCTTATTTCTAAATTCTGTATAATCTCCTCTTATGGTGAATCTCGTTCTAGGAGAGATGATGCCATATAAATGTCTAGTGTTTGATTAATTTAAAACACAGGTCTATCAGCACCTCGCGGTTTCCGCGGATATAAAAGAACATAATTACTATTTTGTTGCGAAAGGCAGGCAGGCAGGAAGGAAGGAAGGAAGGAAAGTTTGTGCACAAGGCTGGCTACTTCCAGCGACATAAACAAGACAGCTTTCGTTACCATATGTTCTTTAATGCAATTATTCGAACCTATTAGTTTAATTTGTGGAGATTCTCGTTTTAGCGGAGTGCGCTTCGTTCTGCCAAGACAAAAGGTCCGCTGGTTAATTGGGCCCATATCTAAGTATAAAAGACCTTATGCTGATATTTTCATATCTCGTCATGGGAATAACGTTACTGAATACGGCGATGTCAAAGCCTATACTGAGTTAAATAATACTGGCGGTAAATGTCATTCCGTATGGCGTTATTCATCAGAACATGACACCAATACTCAATAATTAAACACTCTTATGACAAGCGCTTTTGTGATTTATGATCGTAAGTCCCAGCGCTGGTAAGCATAAGTTATTCAATGCTATATAGAGCTGGTCAGGTTAAATGGAAGAGAATCATTCACTGCTTATGTCATAGGGAAGCGAATCACACACTGCTCATGTCATATGGGAGAGAATTATACACTTGCCATGTCATAGGGAAGAGAATCATACACTGGCCATGTCATAGTAAAGCGAATCATAAACTAGTCATGTCATAGGAAACAGAATCATACATTGGTCATGTCATAGGGAAGAGAATCATACACTGGTCAGGTCATAGGGAACAGAATCATACACTGGTTATGTCATAGGGAAGAGAATCATACACTGGTCAGGTATAGGGAACAGAATCATACACCGGTTATGTCATAAGGAAGGGAATCATACACTGGTCAGGTCATAGGGAACAGAATCATACATAATTTAAACACACACAAAAATCACAAACGAAACTCACAGGATGCCACAAGAGGTGTCATTTTTACAAAAGAATGTTAAGAATTATGTGAAGAGGTTCTAAAAATAACAGTCTTTAAACAAGACAATGCGCAACAGAAGCGTAATATGCTCATCAGAAAAGTGGCAGTCCACTTCCATTGGGCATATTATGGAAAGTGAAGGATATACTTTAACTAGGCATACTGCGACACGTACTGGTCACGTCATTGGGACGGGAATCATACGTTTCTATTAGGCATATTATGAAAAGAGAAATATTCGCTTCTACTTGGAATATTATGAAAAGAGAATGATCCACTTTTAGTGAGCATAGTATGAAAAGAGAAGGATCCACTGTTAGTGGGCATTATATGAAAAGAGAAGGATCCACTTTTAGTGGGCATTATATGACAAGAGAAGGATCCACTTTTAGTGAGCATTATATGACAAGAGAATGATCCACTTTTAGTGGGCATAGTATGAAAAGAGAATGATCCACTTTTAGTGAGCATTATATGACAAGAGAAGGATCCACTTTTAGTGGGCATAGTATGAAAAGAGAAGGATCCACTTTTAGTGGGCATAGTATGAAAAGAGAAGAATACACATTTAGTGGGCATTATATGAAAAGCCAAGGATCCACTTTAATTAGGCCCATTATGAAAAGGGAAATGTAAATGCCTACTGTGGCAATAGGCAAACGTCACAGGAAAAGAGACTCAGTACGACAAAGAAGAACATACTAGACAATAACAATAAGGCACATAATAAAGTCAGTAACGCAAATTGGAAAATAACATTAGGGGCCGTTAGTTGTAGGAAATATATAATCACCCACGCCAGCTGAAGGCGAAAACAAGATTTAAAAAAAAAAAAAACTTGAAGAAAAGAAAATCAAACTTGAGCTGAAACCAACAAACTTGAACTAAATCAAAGAAGAGTACTAATGATGAGAACTATATTAACTGTAGTTTGTAGATAGTTACTAGAAGAATACAACTATAACTAACTGTTCTGAATTAATACCCATGATTATCACGATCGTTCTGTCTCTTAACGATCTTAAGGGAGTATGTAGTCATCAATGCAGTATACCCTCCTGCAATAAAGTCTGCGCAACAGTAATTTATGCACGTCTGCTTTGATAGTTTCTATAGCAGTTTATTTGGCATTGCCAGGTTGCCAGGCCCATGCACAACAAAGCACTGGTCGCCACATTCAACATGCCTGACGAAGCAATGTCTCTATTCTTTCATTGTAGAATGGATATATATATATATAGTCATCATTTCCTATTTCCTTCCTCATGAAGCTTGGAGGTCACAACTGCAGATAGTTTTTTCACAGGAAGTCTGCACCAAATCTGTCTCGTGCTTTTATACAAAAATGTTTTACATGATGAGGTTTCCAGCACAGCCTCACGTTATTAGTGGCCTCTTACGACATGCTTGAGAGATCAGGAGTCCTATGCCTCTTTGTCACCTCAGAGAAACGGCTATTTCCAGCTTTCCTATCATTGATATTCTCTTGGTAACCTTGTCGCTACAGAAGGAAATACTCCTGACTGTTGTCGCTATAACGGAGATACATAAACCATTATGCAACAGGATAACTGTGTAACACGAGACAGATATTTTTTTTTTTAAAATGTACGCCAAACATTTCTACACAACCTGCAACCTCATTTGTTTATGTGCGTTCAAACAAGTGCGCCATGCAACCTGTAACGGCGTCTTCGCGGTGCACAGAGGTGAGCGCACTGTATAACGGCTCACCTGACGCTCTCTCTCTCTCTCTCTCTCTCTCTCTCTCTCTCTCTCTCTCTGCAGAATGATTTTTCTTCCTCTGCATTTTCGATCGTCTTCGTTCAGGCAAATAAACATACATACAAGAGCTATAAACTAAATTCACACAAGGAGGATACCACCACGCCATCTACCCACACAAAATAACAGCACAGAGAAATGTATGTCAACAAATGCTCTACTTATAGATAAAGAAAATAACAAAACAATATAATAATAAAATAACGAATAAAAAACACATATGCTCTTTTACACACTTCCTCTACGAAACTGTTGACCACCACCTCTTTGAGTGTCCAGCACTCTTTACTTAGTCGTTCCCCTTCTACCGTGAGGTGTAGAGGTTGTGTCCAGCACTCGATGATAGGAAAATGCTTCTTCCTCCAAGGCCAGATAAGTGGAACACTTTAGACCAGAGGTTTTCAAACTGTGCGTCGCGGCTCCCAGGGGCGTCGCGGCCCTCGGCTAAGGGCGTCGAGGTGGCTTGGGAAAAGTGTTGGGCTCGATATTATGAGCCAAGGTCCATCAATAAATATAGATCTTCGTAGTATAGAGAGGAGCCGCGGTGATTTATGCACAGGTCAAGGGAGCCGCGGACCAAACAAGTTTGAAAACCTCTGCCTTAGACGGAGATACCAAGCAACTTGTGAAAACATGCATGATGCGTGATGCCATATGATGATGGATGGCATCCGCATGTCTGGTTTTGTGTAGTGTGTAGATGTGTTCAGTCAAAACAATGTTCATGCAACAATAACAGGGCAATCCACATAGGACGTCAGTAAACTCACGACGTATAAAGTCAATGAGTCTTGAAACAGCCGTTGACGTTTTTCTTCATTATTTATTGTGGACGCCACAGTGACAAAATGGTTACGCAAATGTGTAGGCACATCAAACAGTCATTATCACAGCAACATTCAATACAGCAATAAACGGTAGACAGCATTACAATGATGAGTCAGATGCATATTATATTTCAAAGTGCTGTAAATGTAGTCAGGTGAACAACTCCATCCTTTTCTATAACAGCCAGGAGATAACCAGATGTATGAGATCAGTTCACTCTCCTTAGTTTGACTTCAGCAAGACAGACACGTCTGCCGAAGTATAAATAATGTCCTCAAGAATATCCTCTAGATAATAAAGGTTTTCTAAACCTAGTTCATTTAACAAAGTAGCAAGTAATGGTCCTTGGTACATGCATCAACCGATGCAGTACAATGCAGCGACATGTGAGCTGGGAAAGAACATCTCGTGACGACGACTTTCGGAGACAGGCTATGAATCGAAATCGCTCACGACCCAAAATCGATAGAGTTAATGAAAAAGTCAATTTACCTTGCTTTCATGAAATACACAGAAATATCACGCCTCCCGACATGTGGGAAAACACTAGAGGTATTATCTCGACTAAACGAAATATCCATAAGAGGACTACACATCCCTGACAGAACAAAAATAGCGGAGATCCCCTCTTCAACGAGGCATCTCTTTCGCCATTCCAAATCGCTCACTCCCACTAGTGGTGGGCGGAAACCGATCGACAAACAACAAGACAAGTCATGCGCAGTCCAGCACAAAAATGACCACAGCTCAAAAGTTAACTGCATTCGATACCAACGCGAGAAGACAAATGCTTACCGAGAAAAGTGACTATAAATTTCAAGCAGTTGTTGCCCTTGCGTTATAAAACAGATATTGAAATAAAACGATGTTGCGAGAATTTATCACGCAACATATCACCACCTCCTCCCGATAAAAAAAAAATGTGGAACATATTTTTTTTTTCAATATCAAAGAGCAAGCGATAAGCGGCTCAAAACGCACGAATTATGCGCTGATAATTAACTAAATTGCCAAACAATAGGCTAATTATAGAGTGTCTGGTGAGGATATACCTCAACAGAAAAATAAATATGTCTCAAAAAAATATTCACATCGGGGAGGTGTCACCAACACACATCACGTTAGCATGTAAACACAATATACGTATGCAAGTTACTATAATCATCATTAAACAGCATACTCTAATATTGTCTTTAAAAATGGATGTACAAATCTGATAGGAAAATTTAAATAGTACATTCTTTGACATGTAATGACATAAGTACATAGTAAAGTTAAACTACATGACGATCCAGGACATATGCTCTGGTATTCCGAGGGTAAGTACACAATCTAGAACTCGTAAGGTAAGTCCTCAGCTCAACAATGACATTCTGAGAAAGTACAAGCAATATAATGCTAATTAATAACTAATATGCTTCATAAGGTACAATACATTATTAATAATTGTGGCTGTTTAGTAAACTAACGGCCCTTATATTAACTACTCAGTCCTCCTCTATCATTTTAAAAAACGAACAGAAGAAGATGACAACAAAGCACGATAGTGTGTACATATAAAGTAAGTACAGATGTGCTAATCTATTGTAGAAATATAGGTGTGTTATGACTCTGTAATATATAGAAATATAGGACAGAAGTATTAGTTGGAGTCATGTGGGCATCTAGACAAAATGTCAGCCATCACATTATCCGCACCACGGATAGCTCGTACCGTGAAGTGAAAAGGTTGAAGAGCTATAGCATATCGAGTGGATCTCGAACTCTTCAAATTCTTAGTCTGAATAGCTGTAAGAGCTTTCTGATCAGTCTCTAGAATGAAATGTGCGCCCAGGAGGAATCTTTGTAGTTTTAGAATTGACCAAACCATCGCTAACAACTCACGGTCTAAAACCGAGTAGTTCCTCTCTGCCGCATTTAGTTTTCTAGAAATGTACATAACAGGATGCAGAGTATTTGCATATTCTTGCATCAGTGCTGCTCCAATCCCAGTGGATGAAGCATCACTCCGAAGAACAAAAGTCCTATCAAGAGTAGGTAATCTTAAGATGGGAGGAGAAGAAAATATATTCTTGATTTGGTCTAGTGAAGATTGGCATTCTTCAGACCAACGGACCAGATTAGGCGAACCTTTCTTCAACAATGTTGAGAGAGGTGCCATGATCGAAGATAAATTTGGAATAAATCTCCCATAAAATTGAATTAAACCTAAGAGACTCCTAACTTGTTTCTTCGTTTTAGGAACAGAGATGTTCAGTATTTTGGAAGTATTGTGGTCTTCTGTCTTCAAGAGACCATGACCAACACGATGACCCAGGAAAGAGATTTCACCAAAACCAACAAAAGCTTTAGAAGGTTTTGCTGTCAAATTATTCTCACGTAGAGTGGACAGTAAGTCATATAACCCTAAATAGTGATCTTCCCAGGTATCACTGAAGAGACAGATGTCATCTAAGTATGCGATGACATCCGAACGATGTGACAGAATTCGACGCATCATGCGAACGAAAGTGGCAGGGGCGTTCATGAGACCAAAAGGCATAACATTCCATTGAAATAGACCCCTAGGTGTAGAAAAAGCAGTAAGAGGTTTGGCATGCTCTGCTAAAGGCACTTGCCAATAACCTTTAGACAAGTCAAGTTTAGTGAAGAATCTAGAATTAGAAAGTCTAATCAGTAGATCTTCTAACAAAGGCATCGGTTCAGCGTCGAACTTTGTGACCTGATTCAATTTGCGATAATCAACGCAAATTCGTATGTTCTTATCCTTCTTCCGGACAATAACCATGGAAGAAGAATATGGTGAAGTCGATGGTTCAATTATATTTAATTGAATCATTTCATCCAATTCCTTTTCCACTTGCGACTGAAAGTGTACAGGAATAGGATACGGCCTAACCCTAATTGGATTATTGTCGGTAAGAATTATGTCATGTTCTATGACATCTGTGTGTCCAGGAATGTCAGTGAGAACATCCTGAAATGTTTGTAACATCGACAAGTCTCGTCGATGTTCGTCACCAGAAAGATTAGGAGAAACAGAAACGTTTTTCCAAGATTCCGTGGAATGTAATGGAACCACTGGAAGGGGAAGGTTGACATCAGAGAAGGTAGCTTCCTCATCCTGAATGACAGACAGGGATGAATAATGACCGTGAGGTGCAGGAGCATCATCCGTTGCCTGGAAAATAGGCAGCAAATAGTCCGGACGTTCGTGAAATTCCGAAAGCATGTTTATGTGGAAAGTTTTATGCTTTCCATCAATATCGACCACATAGTCAACATCGGAAATCCGAGAGACTATTGCATACGGACCTTTCCATGCAATAAGAAGTCTATTTTCCCTACTGGGGAGTAGGACGAATGCTTTGTCACCTGGACAAAGTTGTCGTAGACATCTATTCTTGTTAGCAAACTGCCTTGCCTTCTCTTTAGCAATTTCTGATGAAGCAGTTGCTAGCTTACATGCCTCAATGATCTTTTGTCTAAGAGCAATGACATACTCATATGAGGATTGAGTTTCATCGCTAATATCATCGGCAGTGATGAGATCGTGTAATAAAGACATAGGGCCGCGTGGACGCGCGCCAAAGACAAGTTCGAAGGGAGAAAATCCTGTGTGTTCATTAGGGACTTCTCTATAGGCAAAGAGAGCCGCGGGCAAAACCCTGTCCCAATCTTGAGGATGATCTTCAGTTATCTTACCAAGCAAAGTCTTGAGCGTTCTATTCAGACGCTCAACTAACCCATTAGACATAGGATGGTAGATACTACTGAGAGATCGTTCAATATGTAAGGTAGACATCACCTGTGACATAGTGTCAGATATGAGTTGAGTGCCATGGTCTGACAATATTTCTCTGGGGAACCCCAAGCGAGAAAATATCAACCAAAGAGCATCTGCGATATCTGTAGTAGATATGCTCTTAAGAGGAATAGCCTCTGGCCAACGTGTGCACATATCGACACATGTAAGGATAAACTGATGTCCTCTGGCCGACTTGACCTTAAAAGGGCCAATAATATCTATGGCCATTTTCTGAAACGGCCGAATAGGAATGTCAGCAGCCTGGATAGGCGCAGCATGTCGTGGTCCTCTAGATTTGACCTCCTGACATACCTTGCATGATCGGCAGTAAATACGAATGTCCTTATTGACAAAAGGCCAAAAGAAAGCCGCAAGGACTCTCGACTTCGTACGGGCAAAAACCCATATGTCCAGCACATTGCGAGTCATGAGCATGTTGCAATATTTGGACTCTCATGCTCTTGGGAACAAGAATTTGCGAATGTGCCGACGTAGTCGAATCTTGTACCATACGTACAAGTACGCCGTTTCTCATTGCAATCCAAGATTTTCTATTTGTATCCTGATTCGGATCACCTTTCTTCGCAAGAACGAAGAATTTTTTTAAAGAAGGATCTTCTTCTTGCAATTTTATGAAAGAGTCACGAGTAATTACTAAGTGACTATCTTGGCTATCAACTTCATTATCACTATTCAGTGAAGTTTCGGGTGTTTGTAGAGCTTGTGCTCTTGTAACTACTGCATTTGTAGCTTGCATGTTATTATCTTCCCAAGCAGCAATCTGCTGTGGGGTACACTCCCTAACTCCGTGAATACGACCAATAATAAGGTCCGCAATAGGATTAGGTAAGAGACAAGCATGCACATCTCCAGTAAAGAAAGGAGTGGCAATGCGAATTACAGCAGTAGGATATTTTTCTAGAGTGCCGCCAAATGTGACACATTTAATAACCCTTCCTGTAGCACAAGATGGATCTACAAGCGATTGTCTAACACCAATAGTGGTGCATCCGGAATCGAAAAGTAGTGAGACCGGAGTATCATTAACAAGACCCTTATGTAGAATTAAAGAACCCCTCCCGTCATGCGCAACAGCAGCAGGAAGAGCGGGAAGTGGGTGACCACAACTCAAAGTAGTTATGGTACCCGGTTCGAATAAAGTACTGCATTGGGGGCATTTGTTTGCTCTTTCAAAGTCAAAAGCAGAACTAGTGACAGCGTCAAAGTTTTTACTATCAACAACATGATTACAGGCTCCCTCAGTTTCCTGTTGTACAGCATTAGCCTGCTGATATCTCTTTTTTTTGTGTTGAGATCTACCCCGACTATTATTACCTCTGAAGTTATCAGAGTTATTATTATCTCTGCAGTTATTATTGTCTCTATTGTAATTGTTATACTGGTTCGAATTCCAGTTTCCACGATTACTATCATGTTCACATTGATGCGAACATCTATTTGTTTGGTTCTGAGGTCTTCGGCAGGAATAACCTCTATTACCATATCCTCTTTTGAAATGCCTATAATTATTAGGGTGATAGTAACGAGCACTATCAGGTTGTCTCCAATTCTTCGAAGAAGAATCACCATGAAATTGGTTTCCATGATTTTGACAGAAATTACCGCTACTCTTTCTATCAAAATTTTGTTGGGATCTACGAGCAAAGTTTTGACCATACGGAGCTGCCGAAGCAACTGGTAAACCTTCTTTCACCTTAGAGTTACCCATGGTTATGTGTGGGTGTGCAGTTACGTATTGGCAACAGAAATCTTCCATTTCTTTTATTGTTTTAGGTTTACGTTCATGAAGGAAAGCAAGGAAAGACTCATTGACAGACGACATGACTTTGTCTCTAAGTATTAAGTCCATAAGTCCTTCATAAGTTTTTTCCGTCTTAGATAGTTCAACCCATCGTGAGAAAGTAATGCGTATTCTTGCAATAAACTCGGAGAATTCAACTCCATTTTCAGGTAACATGTTTTTAAATTGTAGACGATAGCCGTCTTCGTTAAGCTGATATTTCTTTAACAAAGCGGCCCTGACAACCTCATAATTGCTCTTGTCAGGTTCATCCACCATATTTAATATACTTAGAGCTTTACCTGTCAGTATCCCTGATAACTGATAAACATATTTTGCTTTGTCTATGTTATGAGCTGTACATGCTTGTTCAAATCTGTCCAGATAGAACATTATGTCATCACTGGAAGGACTAAATGTTGGTAACTTAATCTTAAAAGTATCATTATTAGCCTTCCCAGAAGATGAACCCTTGTTTGAATCATTACCATTACTCATGCTCGTCAATTTCAATTTCTCCAACTCTAAAGCTAAGAGTTTTTCTTCATGTTCCATTTTTGCTTTCCTCTCATCAGACTCTCTTTGTAACTTCCTTTCTTCAGCTTGAGCCTGCATTTGAAGTCTTTCATTTTCAGCTTCTTTTTCAAGTCTTTTATTTTCAGCTTCTTTTTCAAGTCTTTTATTCTCAGCCTCTAGCTGTAGCTTTCTTTCCTCAGCTTCTGATTCCCTTTTTTGTTTTTCCATTTCCATTTGGAATCTCTTTTCATCCACCTGCATCTGCAGTTTCTTTTGTTCAGCTTCCATCTGCAGTTTCTTTTGTTCAGCTTCCATTGCTTTATCATATCGAGCAGTTGCAAATTCTTCTAACTTATCACCAGTCTTCCCAAGCAATTTACCCTGCTCAATAAAGTGCTCAAATGTAGACATGTTGTCTAACATATGAGTCCAAAACCTGAAATAATTAACTAATTTATTTCAAACCTAAGTGTAACAAGTCTTAATTAAGCACTTGTATATTCACATCACCTTATATTATCCCAGTCTCTGTGGGAAACAAGTCTCCAATCAAAGAACTTGTATATGAAATATCAGCACTCAAATCTTGATCATAAGTGCACTTCTCATTCAATAGTGCACGACACTATTCATCATTCATTTATCATCAGTATAGTAGTAACAGTGCATTAGCATAGCCCATTAACTAATTACTATAACTGTAAACAATGACTATGTAAACACATGCAGAATGTAAACATTGAAAATGTAAACAATACAAACAATGTAAACAATAACAATGTAAACAATAACAAAGATCAGCAACAATACAAAAACTTTCGCAGAAATCAACTAAAAATAAAGCAGAAATTAATGAAATATCACAAAAAATGTGACGATATCTGCGATAGAATAAAACAAAATACATGACACCACAGTGTATAAACAAAAATGTTGTATGAAACTAAATTATAGACAAGAGTAGGCTAACAAATACAAACAAATCACAACAAAACTAAAGAATGTGAAATAATAACGAAAACAATATTAAAACATGTCATCACAGCTAACATAAATAGCAACAGAAGTCGCTTAGCAAATTCCAGTATCGGAAATTTGCAAACCCTACAGAAAACGCTCACAATAGACGACCTCTATGACGTGGCATAATCTAACGGAGACACCACCCAACCGAGAACCCGCTGAAATATAAACATATAAATATACAAATAACATATAAACATATAACATATAGAATGAGATGATACACAGAAGACTCAGCAGAAGTATAAGGGCACAGTTTACATACAAACAGGCCACTTAACTTAAAGGCTTCCAATCGTAGAACAGCAGAAAAACGGATGTCAATCAACGTCCTAAAGAGCGAAGCTCCAACGATGATGGCACATCTGAACTGCTTCCACTGCTAACACGATGGTACAAGAGCTTCTGACATACTGTGTGTTGAGTTGTTTCGGCACTTGACCTTCTAATCCAAAAGTAAGTTGATGGAAATCGGTACTTGGCCTTCTTCAGAAAACAACCCGTTTCAACCGGCACTTGACCTTCTCAAAAAACGACAGCACTGGAACCTTGACAGCAGCAACTTGCTTGACTTGCGTAAAAGATAACAGCAGTCCGAGTTATCCGGCAACATGTAACAACGCCGGGTACTGTCAAATTCTTGTTTCCGTCAAAAAGTTGAAATTTTGACTTTTACCGGGCAACGCCGAGTACTTTGAAAATTTTGAAGATGTTGACTGTATTGAAGAATGTTAATTTCTTGAAGGATGCTGATGAATTCTTGTTGAAAATGAAGTGGGTAAGGGACCCCGTGTTTGCTAGTACCAGAATCAAACCAGCTTATGGCCACCAAATGATGCGTGATGCCATATGATGATGGATGGCATCCGCATGTCTGGTTTTGTGTAGTGTGTAGATGTGTTCAGTCAAAACAATGTTCATGCAACAATAACAGGGCAATCCACATAGGACGTCAGTAAACTCACGACGTATAAAGTCAATGAGTCTTGAAACAGCCGTTGACGTTTTTCTTCATTATTTATTGTGGACGCCACAGTGACAAAATGGTTACGCAAATGTGTAGGCACATCAAACAGTCATTATCACAGCAACATTCAATACAGCAATAAACGGTAGACAGCATTACAATGATGAGTCAGATGCATGTTATATTTCAAAGTGCTGTAAATGTAGTCAGGTGAACAACTCCATCCTTTTCTATAACAGCCAGGAGATAACCAGATGTATGAGATCAGTTCACTCTCCTTAGTTTGACTTCAGCAAGACAGACACGTCTGCCGAAGTATAAATAATGTCCTCAAGAATATCCTCTAGATAATAAAGGTTTTCTAAACCTAGTTCATTTAACAAAGTAGCAAGTAATGGTCCTTGGTACATGCATCAACCGATGCAGTACAATGCAGCGACATGTGAGCTGGGAAAGAACATCTCGTGACGACGACTTTCGGAGACAGGCTATGAATCGAAATCGCTCACGACCCAAAATCGATAGAGTTAATGAAAAAGTCAATTTACCTTGCTTTCATGAAATACACAGAAATATCACGCCTCCCGACATGTGGGAAAACACTAGAGGTATTATCTCGACTAAACGAAATATCCATAAGAGGACTACACATCCCTGACAGAACAAAAATAGCGGAGATCCCCTCTTCAACGAGGCATCTCTTTCGCCATTCCAAATCGCTCACTCCCACTAGTGGTGGGCGGAAACCGATCGACAAACAACAAGACAAGTCATGCGCAGTCCAGCACAAAAATGACCACAGCTCAAAAGTTAACTGCATTCGATACCAACGCGAGAAGACAAATGCTTACCGAGAAAAGTGACTATAAATTACAAGCAGTTGTTGCCCTTGCGTTATAAAACAGATATTGAAATAAAACGATGTTGCGAGAATTTATCACGCAACAATGCAGATATCACTTCCTGGCATTGGGTCGAAGGACGAGAGCCCAAGCGCCGCTGGGTCGATAACAACAACAGCACATTTCCTGCATTGTTAGAACTCGTCAAATCCAGTGGACAGCTTCTGACAGACAATGTTACAAAACTCGTTAATTTGTGAACAATGAACCATGCCAGTAAGAACCAGGATATCTGCCTTATTCTATTCCTTCGTGTCAATCTATTTGAGTATCCAAAGTGATGTGAACATATTTTTAAACAACTGTAACCATCATTATTTCCTTTGCGCTCCTTATCGAGCATGCAGCCATTACTGTAGCTGGTTCGTTTGCCGGAAACCTCCATCAAGCTCTGCTCTTACCGCGCTGGTGTCTGCAGCAAGTTGTGTTACATGATGAAGTTGCCAGCCCTATGTACAATCTCATATTAGTCGCCTTATACGACATGCCTGATGGCGCAGACGCCATATTCTTTCTTTGTCTCTTCAGAAACCTCTGGGAAATACACGGGACAAAGCATTGTTATAAGTCGCCCAAAAAAAGTTAAATTAAGTCCAGATGTTCGCCCAAAAAAAGTTAAATTAAGTCCAGATGTTCGCCCAAAAACAGTTAAATTAAGTCCAGATGTTCGCCCAAAAAAAAGTTTAATTAAGTCCAGATGTTCGCCCAAAAAAAGTTTAATTAAGTCCAGATGTTCGCCCAAAAAAAGTTAAATTAAGTCCAGATGTTCGCCCCAAAAAAGTTAAATTAAGTCCAGATGTTAATAATACTGACGAGAAATAACAGCAAGTCAACACGTAAATAAAACTGAAAAACACAGCTAAATAAAAAGATGTGGTTTGTTAAATAAGAGTTTGTTATAACTGACTGGCTAAATGTCTTCTACTTGATACACGGGGATCCGACTGGCAAGAGTACCTAGTGTCTTTACATTTCAATGTAAATAGACATGGTTCCAAACCAGGTCGTGTCATGATCTAGTCTAACCAGCTGTAAAAATAATGCCTAACTGGCTCTGATCGCGTGTCACGGAAAGCAAAGGCAACAAAGATGAGACCTGGTCACCCCAACTGATAAAACTGATAATCAGTATACAGGAAGTCTCTAATACTTCCCTTCCCCTACAGCAGTATTTGTTATGGGACTATCTTGACCTTACATGGGTATGTCAGAAGGAAAAACAAATGAAAGAAGCGTAGAGAAATACGTCAAGTAAAGTGTAGAGCTCTGAGGACAAATAAACCACCAGTTTGCATGCATATAAATAAGGCAGATAAAACTGAGATTTCTCACAGATTGAAATATGTTTCTGTTTTTCTCATTTACGTTCCTCTACATCTCTTTTATGCAAATAATATGTGGTTATGCATAGGAGATGACAATCTCATCTTGTAAAACAGATTGCGGCAAGAGCATGTGAGTGCTTGATGCTGGCTTCCTGCAACGGTTGCTCCACGCTATATAAGTCACGGAAAGGAAAATGATGATGATGATGATGTCGATGGGACGATGATGATGAGAATAATGATTATCCGTTTATACATCACCATCATTAACCTTATAACTTCCAGTGGAGTAAAAGACTGCAACAAGTTAACGCCAAGCCAACCCGCCCCGTCCAGTGCTATCCGTTTAAGAATTGTCCATGTCTTCTTCATGACTTTTAAGTATGTCTCTAACTCCCTTCTCTGTTGTAAGTATTTCGTTTTCTTTCCACTTCACTGTTTGTTGTTGCAGTTGTTTTTATTTGCCCTTGTCATAAAATTCACACCACACGAGCTTTTATATTTGGTCATGCGCCCTAATATAACAGACCGTGTGTCTATGTTCAACGGGGCACGCCTCGCGAAAACGAGGCCAAATTTTATTATTGTTATTATTTTTTAATTTACTCTTGCTTTCCACTTCTTGTTGTTCCTGTTCTTTTTTTGTTACCCGTTGTACAAAACTTTTTTCTTTCTTTTTTTTGTTACCATTCTCTTTGTTTCTTCCACCCAGACGTGACAACTCAATCCACTGTGTCCGCAGAACTCTCAGGTGCACACTCCGAACAGGACCGACCAAACACGAAACCCTAAAGTGAGCTTTCGTGTCAGAGCTAAAACATTGTGCTTTAAGAAAGAAAATGTACAGCTTGGCCTGGCTTGGATCAGATCTCATAACCAGAACTTCCCGACTACAATAACCGAAATAGATTAACGGGCACATAAAACACGAAGCCGCCATCAACCTGCCATAAACGTGTGCTGTAACGACGCAGGCGGACAATACAACGGGTTTGTGTTCCTGTAATGCTGGACTTTTATTATGTTCCCAAAATGTTCTTTCCGTATGTACCTTAAATTTAAAAAATTCCCTACGAGGCCAACGAAAATATTTAGTGTGCGTCTTATTAGAGCGTCGGACTGGTAGAGTGGATAGGGCTCGGCTCTCACGGTAACGTTATCAGGTTCCGGGACAGGAAGCGCCACACTCCAGAAGCTGTAAATGTGTTACCTAATTGATCTTGACGTAGTGTACGGCAATGCCAACCTAATTGCTCTTGACGTAGGGACGGCAATGACAGCAACGTAGGGTCACCCCATGTCATAAAATAGGACCTAGTATAGTGAAGGCTGTAACAATTCAATTCCCTACGTCAGTATGTGCTATTGGACAACCTTAAGTCTTCTAGGACAGGAATTATGGTCTATGTTACGACTGTACTGTGTTTGCCGAGGACATATGAACGAAAACAGTCAGAGAAAAGATAGAGAATTATCTAAATCATGGGTCGGCAACTGGGGATTGCGATATCTATATATACACTTATCTATCTTCCCACCAGCACACGCTGAAAACACGATTCCATAAACACCTAGAGACAGACAAATACGGACAAGGGCTTTTTTTCCTTAAAGAATTTGCTTTCTTTCATGAGGCTAGTCTTCAACCAAAACAGACGTCCTTCTCGTATATTCAGAGCGCAACTACCAGTCAAAGGTAAAAGAACTTTGTGCCCGAAGTCTTGTGCAGCACTGACAAGCACATCCCTGAGAAGGGCAGGCATGATGAAGTCTCGAGAAAGGCTAATACGACAGCTAGTCTATGCTGAAGACAGGAAACAGGCAGGCAAATAGAATGAAACCACTGTTACCTCTTTATTCTCTCTTCTATAATTACATACCGTAATGGGATTCCATTTTGCACTCTCTCGGGCGCATAAATGCGTCTTTATCTCTGTCCTCAACCTTCACATTCAGTAACGAGATTTATTTCTCTCTCTCCCTATCTCACTCTCTCTCTCTCATGCACACTCACATCTAATTCTCTCTCCAGCTGTGACAGACTATAATGAGATTGAAGGCAGCCCAGACAGTTAAACACTGTCATTGAGTTAGTCTTAAGTGACAAGAGAGACCTTCAGGATTGAAAACTCTATGAAATGTTACATGCTGCAGCCCAGTGCTTCTCAAGCTATCTAAGGTGGCGGACAATTTGTTTAAAGTGTGCCCGAGACCGGTATCACATTCATCTAATATTCGTAGATAGCATGCATGTTCTGTACGTAACAAATACGGCACAACTATTGCACAATTCACTCATTCATCACCTTTCAGCCCACCCCTCACCCCAAGAAGCACAGGCCTTCGAATAATTCACATCACGTTCTCCTGTCCTATGCCGTTCGCTCACAAAGTCCTTCCATTTTTGTCTCTGATTCTCTTCTGCGCGTGTTTTTTCAGTCTCTTATGCAATGTTATCGTATGCTAGCGAGTGCTATTGGCTACTGAGGACCGAGCAATGAATTTATAATGAGGGCCAGAAACGAAATCAAAAGCCAGACACGCCTTGGGGTGTGGGTCTGAGCGAAAAAAAATTAATAAGACTACGGCCAGGTTTCTTCAAAGTGTGGCCTCTTCATCGCCAGCGCCTTCTTCTCATCTCTTGTTCCACTGGTATCTGTCTGGTCATCAGTCCCACGTTGGTGATCTTGTCATACAATTTTTAAGACTTCTACTCTACGCAATCACCTATTTATAAAATTCTAACTTCTTGGTCGTTGTTTTTGTTAATGTGAAAAGCCATACAAGAGGACTGACTTGACATTTGAGCTGAAGGTTCTTCTTTTTATACTGGACTTGATTTCTTTTGATTTCAATATATTTCCCAATGCATAGAAAACCTCTCTTGCCTTCTGTTATTCTCATAAATATTAATATTATGTGACGTATTTGTGGAAACATAATACAATATAATACTGTAGATTTTATTGACTGATATTTATTACTATTGGAACTATGGTGCGCGTTTTTTTAAAATTTCAATTACACTACTTTTTCTTTAGGCAAGAAACAGGAGCTGGAGGTGGATACAACACATATTAAGGAAACCAGCTGATAGAATTAACAGGCTGTCCTTGTTCTGGAATGCCCACGATAAACGAAATAGAGGGAGATTTTAAAATAGATGGAGAAGAGAATTGGAGACAGACATAACAGTGGTGAAGATGATACGGACAGACCTAGACAAAAGGTAAAGGAACCCGTTACACGCCCATTTGAGGCATATTGGGAATATGGTGTTAGGCCCATATTATCTTGACCGTCGGCACACGAGGGGTGATGTGGTCGGCATCACGCCGGCCGCCTTAACCTTCCCAGAGTAGCTCTGGTACCCATTTGGGGCTGGGTCGACCCAGGAGCCGTTTGTGGCCTAAAAATTTTTCCGCCTCATCTGGGGATCGAACCATAGACCACTGCGCTAGGAAGCCAGTGCACTAACCACTATGCTACCGCAGACCTAGACAAGCTTGGCGTGAAATTGTTGACGAAATTGTTCACATAGTGCTGAATGATGATGATGATCATGATGGTGATCATGATGACGATGACGCCGCTGATGGTGACAACAGGCTTGTTTCTGTCTTTTTTTTATAAAATAAAATTTTGCCTCGTTTTGGTGAGACCAGTCCCGTTCAACCTAGTCGGTTATATTAGGGCGCATTTCCATTTATTAAAGACCTTTAGGTCTAATAATGTGTTGTTGTTTCTGCCCTTCTTGGAAGCTCGGCTGCGGCCGCCAAACAATGGCTCGCGGGTGTACCGGTCCACAGAACCACCATCTTCAGTAGCACAACTGTAGGATAAGCGGCTACACCGCGCTTCCTCTCATGGCATAGTTACCGGGTTTCGGGATCGAAACCTTGTAGCGTCACGCTCCAGTCTACCCAACTGTAAATGGGTACCTGACTCTGCTCTTGAGGTAGGGATGGCAAACGCAGGGATGAAAAGAACTGGTCACCCCCACCTCATAAAATAGCTGGACCTAGTATAGTGAAGTCTTTAACATTTCACTCCCATTAAGCAGTTTCTGATATTGGACTACCTTCACTTTTTCATATAAAAGGTGGGGGAGGGCACAGAAAAAAAAGGGGGGGGGGGCAGTTTTAGAGAGAGGAGAGAGAGAGAGAGAAGAGAGAGAGAGAGAACGAACGAACGAACGAACGAACTTTATTTTCAAAGGGTTAAGAATTGGGCACGCAGGCCCGTCTGACATTCTGCCCTTCCTCTCTCTCTCATCATGTATACTAATATCCTTTCATCCTCACATTTACTTTAAGCATTATTAAGGCATTTATCATTATAAAAATAATATTACATTTGCAATAATCATCATAATTAAAGTGTTTTTAAAATAAAATAAAATAATAATAAAAAAAAAATAATAGTAATAATGAATTTGAAAAATAAATAAATAAATAAAAAATAAATAAATTTAAAAAAAAAATAAAAAAAAATAAAAATAAAAAAGAATCGAATTCTTCGTACTGTAAATTAGTGATTTGAGACATATTTAGAGGTATGTTATGAGAACTTGTAAAATGTTCATACGGTGTTCAACTGAATGACTCAGGGACTTTTTTTTTTTTTTTTTTATTTTTTTTTAGGTTCATCAAGATGAGGTGGGTAGACAGTTACTTTCCATTTTCCTTTCCATTTCCTTTGCGTCCCAAACTCAAGACCAGAATCAGACTAGGTAGATAGTTAGATAGACATATACGAAAGCAATTAATTTGCCAAGGGTTGAAAATCGGACACAGTCCCCTCTTGCATTCTTCCATCCTCTTGCTCATCTTTTATTACTGTTACTCAACATTCTCCAGCGTACTGAAAGTATTAATTTAAGGGCAGTGCAACATTACAAGGAAGTATAACAGCATACATTAACAGTACCTGATCATAAAATTAAGAATATAAGTTATTAAGAATATAATATTAAGAATAAGTATATTGTAATGAAAACTAGATCATCAGAGCCTCCATACAGTATATTAGATAAAAGTACAACACAATCAGTTAGGGTGGCATATAATCAGCACTCATAAAGTATTTGAATAGTATACGATTGTATGAGTAAGGACTGTGCGTGTTTTTCAGGTCATTGGGAAGATTGTTCCAAAGATGAGCAGCTGAGTAAGCCAAACTAGTTTTAAATAGGTCAAGCCTGGGCTTGGGTACCTGTAATTTATTTAAGCGCTGACTACGTCTGTCATTGTATTTTAAAAGCGGCCAAAGATACTTTGGAGCATTCTGTGACAGGATTTTGTGAATAAATTTCCCTTTGTTAAAGAGGAAGCGCTTCCTGAGGGGTAATATTTGAAGATAATTATATAAATCTATACAATGTGATTGGTGTTTATCAGCAACAAGGCGCATTGCGCGTTTTTGAAGCGAGTGGAGCCTTCTTGTGTTGGAGACAGAACAACCATCCCAGATTGTGGAACAATAGTCTAGATGCGTTTGTATATGAGATATGTAGAACATTTTCCTTGCCTCTTCATCCAGGAAATGTTTAATTTTGGCTAATTGGTAAACTTTTTGTGCTGTTTGTTTTGTGAGTGCATGTACATGTGAGTTCCAACTTAGGTGTTGGTCAACAGTGATACCTAGAGTTCTGTGTTCATTTACGTTTTCAATTAGTGATGTTCCAATGAAGAGCTGAAGTGTTGTTTTCTGCAAGTTTTGTAGTTTTTGTCTGGTTGATATTAACATACATTTTGTTTTACTAATATTTATTTGCATGCGATTCTCGTTGCTCCACGTAATAAGATTATGTGTATCGTTTTGTAAAGATTGTTCTAGTGTGGTGCAACATTTATCACTAGTATAGACAGTACAGTCATCGGCAAAAAGGTCACATGATGAGTGTTTGAAATATAGAGGAAGATCATTAATGTATACGGTAAATAGAAGAGGGCCGAGAATAGAGCCCTGAGGAACACCTGTATGGACAACGGTTGGGTTCGACAAGGAATTATTGTAAGAGACTATTTGTTGTCTGTCTGACAGGAACGATTTAATTAACTTTACCAGCTTAATATTTACTTTCATTGTTTCTAATTTTCTGATTAAAATAAAGTGATCTATCATATCAAATGCTTTTTTGAAGTCTACAAATATTGCTCCACATATATTATCGTTATTGATGTTTAGGTGCCAATTGTCTATCATCTTTGTTAAGGCTGTGTGGCATGAATGCTTTGGTCTAAACCCCGACTGACTGTCGATTAGCAGGTCGTTATCTACTAGGTGTTGTAGTGTTGTTTTGTGGATGTGTTTTTCCAGTGGTTTGGACAGCGACGATATAAGAGAAATGGGCCTATAGTTACTAAGATTACTACTATCAGATGAACCTGGTTTGAGAAGTGGGTATACTTTAGCGCTTTTAAAAGCGGATGGAAAGTAACTCCTTGCGATACATTGATTATATATGTATGTCAGTGAATTGCTAATAGCAGGTGCGGCAAAACGCAGTATTCGATTACTGATTCCATCAGGTCCCGATGAGTTATTATCTTTAAGGCCAGTAATATAGTTGTAAACTTCGTTAACTGTTATAAAAGGGATGTCGGGTGGAATTGTGTTAGTACATTTGTTCTCGCAGAACGTTGATAATTTGCTTAAGTCACAAGGGGGAGACGGAATGGTGGATTTTATATTGTTGATGTCTGCCTGAAAATGATTGCTGAAGTCAGTACAAGTAAGGGGCGTATTGGGAGTATGTGGGTCTGGAAATTTTCGTTTGTTCACTAAAGTGTTGATTGCCTTCCATATCTCTTTACTGTTTGTTTTACTCTGAACTAAATTTCTAAAGTAGTTTTTCTTTTCTCTGCGAATTAAGTATTGTACTTTATTTCTTATTGTCCGATATGTAGTGATATCCTTATTTTTATGAGCTCTATCTCTTTGCCTCATAGCGTCAAGAACTTCTTGTGTGATCCATGGAGATTTAATTTGCCTTTTCACGCGAATTTCTTTAGTAGGCGCATGCTTATTAAAAATACTATAAAATATCATTGTCCAATATGCGATGGCGTCATCAGGATCAGGAATTTGAAAAACGTTGGCGAGAGGCGCAGTTCGCAAATCATTCAAAAATAATTCACGGTTGAAATTTTTAAGACTTCTATATTGAAAACTAATGTGTTTATTTTTTTTGGAGATTTGTACCCATTTTTTGCCCAAGTGCAACATATGGGATAATGGTCACTCATAGCAATAGTAGGGATGGAGCATTCTATAATATTTTCTGGACAGGTTACATAGATATGATCGATCAGTGTGGATGACGTTGTTGTTACTCTGGTAGGTTTGTTGACTATTTGTTTCATGTTATACGATGCTATGATGTTGGTCCATATATTGTTTGGCTTGTGCATGTCGATATTAAAATCACCAAGAAGAATAATTTCGTTAACTGTAGTAATAACTTTATCCATCATGTTGGTAAAATCTTCAAACCATGTTGTTCCTACACTGGGATTACGATAAAGATATCCGATTAAAATAGATCTTTGCTTTTGGGGCTTTATCTCTAACCATATGCATTCTATATCTATAGTCTCAAGATCGTTTCTGCGGCGATAACTGAGAGAAGCAGAAATATAAACTGCTAGACCCGTCTCTAATTGTCAGAGAGAGAGAACGAATAAACAAATTTTATTTTAAAAAGGGTTGAGAATTGGGCAAGCAGACCCGTCAAACATTCTGCTCTATGTCTTACCTTTCATCCTGGACCCTGACACTCATGAGACTATAACAAGCAAAGCAGTTTTAAGAGAGAGGGGGCAGCATGTGGACAATAACTGACCACGCGATAGCGTGTAGAAGGAGTTTTAAGAAAAAGAAATAAAGAAACAAATAAATAACTATTTTCTTCGCCACTGTTGCTGAGATGGTAGGAAACTCTACTTAGTATTACGACAGAAGGTCCTTAATTATAAAAAATTAAAAATGCTAAGTGTCCGATCAGAAACGTGCTTCGGTCCTTTTCCTCATCCTAAAACTCTCTGAGTCATTCTCCAGTTCAATCAAACACCCCTCTTTTCTTTGCGCGTCTTTCTTTCCCTTCCTTTTTCTTTGTCCGCATCTGCCACAGGGTGCATTACCCTTCAGCTCCGCGGGGATCGCAACAATCCTAACAATCACATCCCAAGCCCTCCGTGTCTAAAAAAGAAGCAAATATTTGTGACACTCTACCTATCTCGCATGCCGCAGAGGGAAGGTTACCCCATCTTGTAGACACTTTAAGCCACACATACACACACTAACAAACAGCGGAGACAAGTCAACCAAAGCAATTACAACAGGTCTATACTACTGATATTCCTGATTTCATTATAATGAAATGACCGCATAGCTAGAAATTACGTTACAACAGAATGGGGAGGTCAGTTAGAGATTTGTGCATGCGATTAGAAGAGCATACGAAAGTCTGAGGCAAAGAAGACAAAGCAGGGTGTCACGGGATTGCCTCCCCGTGCTTTGCAGTAGTAGTCCACTAATGGTCACAACGCAAGCGGATCTAAAAGTAGGTCGTCGAAGGTATCTATCTTCGCGCAAGATTACTCTTGGCAAAGATGTAGATAGAAGATGAATGGCTCTTCTACCTTAGGGGAGCCTTCACAAGATATTCCCAGAAGTCAAGAACAGACGCTGCTTAAGGGTTGAGCAAATTTGTTTATTATCTGGTCCGTCGCCTTTTGTGAAGGGTTTATGCAATGATTCTGGCCCGTTCAAGCCCCCAGTTGGAGTAATCCAACGAATGCCCTCTTATAAGTAATGGCTCTATATTTATATATATATATATGTATTTATCAAGAAAGACTGTCTCATACGTTTGCTTTCATACATATACTGAATCAACTATTATTGTTTAGTTTAAAATAACATACAACAAATTAAAAGTCAATTAGTCTTTAACATGGGAAAATAAGTATGGAAAATTGGGTGGGTGAAAGTTGAAATTAAAGTTTCCTCACTGAGGTTTAGAATGGGCTTTAGAATGTCTTTGATTTTTTGCTGTAGCCTGTCACACAAAACTTAGCTCCAGATGAGTCCCTGCAGCTGTGGTTTCCGTCGTCACTTCTTGGTGATGAGGGCACTTCTTCACTCATAATTTGTCCGATTTCGGCGGTTGGTGTTGATGCTCTTTCTCTCAAACTAACGGCGTTATTCCCACAGTCGTCTGGTGGCTTGTAACCACAAACTGTGACAAATAGAAAGAAACAAATGCCTTCTGCTGAGTGCATTTGGTCTCCGCAAACTAACAGGCCCATTTTCATGCGCTCCACCCACCAATGTTAACCTCTCAAAGAATTAAATTCCCGAGCACACAATGTAACTCAGGGAATATGATGAAAATTCACCAATATCCTTCTGGGTGTCAACTAGGAAATTGAGTCTGGAGTGCGTGAATAATGATCTGCCTGAATTACAATTAAAAAAGGTATATAAATCTTACAACATGATTCTATACACTTTAGGCACATGTGATGTAATCATCACTCATTACTCATCCTTGCACCCGTCTGAGTTCTGGGGTCATCTCTGCTGTCGGGTTTCCCGCACGACTAGTCAGAAACAATCACCAGCTCTTGCAGTAGTGGTTCACGCATATACTATTTTCATACGTTGAGGTTGCCAGCCTCGTATATAACCACTTAACAAGAAACCTGTAAAATTTACATTAGTAAATAATTTGTTTACACTTACCCCAAAATAGTGGGAATACACACTTCTCCTGGCACAGATTTAGAATGGACACAGCTCTGTATTAGAGCTTCAAAATCACGTAGGTCTGGAAATATGAGTTAATTCCTCTGACGGCTGATGTTCTATGAATCCTGCCTGGAAAAACTGTTGGTATAATTCCTTTTAAGACTTGTGATAAAATTCCCAAGTTTCCAGTCTTGTATTAAAATTGCGGTTTTTACTTGTAAATTCCAAAGTTACCCAATACTCGATTTGGTACTTATAGTTGTGGAATTGAAAGTCCTATCCTCTCCTCTGGCTTGTAGGAGGTGTTTAGTTCATGCTGCGATGCAGTCTGTGCTGTTCTGTGTCTGATTTCTACAGTATATCTCACAATCCTTAGTTTCAAATCTCAGCTGTGTTTCCGCCGAATGTTCCAATCAATTCATTGTAGATTCTGGCAAACCAATCAAATCCATCTAGCACGGTTTGGGTGGGGAAATTTATCCTTACTCATTCTACGCGTATTTGAAAATATTAAATTTAATATACACGCGTGGCCTCTTACAACAGTGATGTCATATCGTTACATTAGACTTCCGGCCGCACCTTGTCTATCACAATATTGTGACCGTGTTTTCCGTAATGGCGTAATGTCTTCCGCCCAGATGTCTGGTCAGACAGTGTTGTCTTCTTTTTCATCGGACGCACAATACAAGCTTGTGTCAACACGATTAGCAGCGTCTCAATGGGTCAAATGTTTGACCGACACGTTTTCCGCAGGTGGTCAGGCGGATTCAAAGAGATAAGCGGGTGACCGGTCTGACGACTGGGTATTGTTACGATAATACCACAGTAGTTTCAGCTGGCGGAACGTAAACACGTCTGAGGAGTGGTAAACAATAAAAAATTACTCACGTAGCAAATACTGCCATGAGGGGAGTGGCGTGTTAGAGACATCACCAAAGCTATGTCCAGCATAAAGAGTAACATAGTCAAAATAGCGAATGAAAAGGGACGATTTATGCCAAATAAAAGCGATGAGTAAGAAAAAGAAAGGATACTGCCGGAGGGGCTGAATGTGAGAGAGATCACACAAAAGAGCATGTTCAGACGTTTTGTCACAGAGGGCAGACAAAAGAAAGATAGGGACTACAGCTGAGAGAAATGAAACACTCACAGCAAGAAATTCACTTAGAGCAATAGTTGTGCTCACGTATAACATTATAATGTACCAGTCCTGAAAACTTATACAGACAGATCGCGTCCTAGAAAGATTTTTCAGACTGCTCCATACATGCACGGAAATCAAATTAAGCAATGCGGTGTTGCTTAGATAAGTGGTTCTCCAGGGGGTGATTTTGAGAACGTCTTTAATTTTGAATGCAGTGTGACATACAATCTATCAGATATATCTGAAAAGACTAATTTCGATACACAAACCAATTAGAGAAAAAAACGTTGTGTATATGTATGTATGTGTTATAAATAAACCACTATAGCCGGTAGATTGCCTTTTTTTCTTCCTACACTGCCCAAGAGTAACGATCTCAACGATGTTTTTAATGTAAAATAACAGAAGATAATAGAGAAACGGGGGACGGGGAGGGGTGCAGACAGAAAAAATGTGTTGTGACAGAAAGAGATTTCATTTTTCCATAGGTCAGTCTACTGAGCAGTGCAAGTGACAGGTCTTTATTATGTCCATTTATCTCACAACAACCAGAAAGAGAGAAGCAATTTAGTTTGGTTTTAAGCTGATGTCCTAATTTACTGAAGAAGCGAACGGCAAGAAAACAACCATAGAAAATAAAACAGAATGGAAAAAGACTTGGGACGTTGGGTAGGAAAATCAATTTTTTTTTTTTTTAATTTTTTTTTTTAACTCAGTAGAAAACATGGAATCAAGGCCGACGATGAACTTGAATCAATCAAGAATTCCTGGTAAATAAAATAAGTTATATTCAATGCGAAATTATATCAATGAAACATCCATACTTAGGCCTCCGACCGAAGATCTAATCCATACATAACGAACGGCACCAACCCTCAGAAATCCGCCATTATGTCCCCAACGATTGACGTATTCCCTACATCCCTCATGGCTGGTCACTCAAACATTTATTCCCTACATCTCACGGTGGAACTAACCCATCCATCTATCCATCTTATATAACTTGCTTTGACATCTAACAATTCGTCGATATCCTCAGAGAGTTAATCAAACATCTATCATGTACCAATCAGGACATTACCGATAAATTATCCTATCCATTAATTACACCGCGCATGACACAAGCCATGAGTTAACCCATCTGTCATTCTGACATCACTTGACAGTTTGTATCTACTGTAACAGTCCATTCATTGTTATATAGCAACGTTGCAGTACTTTTTTTGGCAGATGTTACCTAAATGTGGTAACTGTTATGACAAAATCTCATAACAACTACTCCCCCGAAACTGCTTATGAATTTAGTCATAAACAGTAACCCCATGCTTTTTTAATCAGCAAATGGGAACGAGCTGAAAAACAACTTATCTGCTTCATTATAAATGATGGGAGGAAACAACGTACATCACTTATCTCTGTGTATATGTGTGAATGCGGGGTATGGTGTGTGTGAATTCTGTCTAAAACACCTACAGTTTCAAATGGAAAAACTGCAGAGGTGGCAGCAGAAATGTGATACGGTACCTAATAAGATTGGGCTCTTCTAAACAAGGTCGAAAGGCACGCTAAAAGGATTAAACTGAATACAGGGGGGTGGGGGGGGGGGGAGAAACCGTCAAATCCTCAGGATAAACAGGAAGTAAAGAAGCAGCACAGCATAGTGGAAAGATGAGTGAACTCTAACGTTATCAAAAACCCTGGAGATAGGACACGGTACACAATGAGCAAACCTATTGATAGCGGGTACATTACAATGCAGTCTTTGCTCTGGATCCCTTTGTGTAAGAGAGATACAGGGGGGAGACCAACATCATAGAAGAGAACTGTAGACTAAAATGAAAAGGGATAAAGAAGACGTGGACAACCTTGAGCAGACGGCAAATACGGACAAAAACCCTTGAGGCAGACGGCAAGGCCCTTGACAAGGACGGGGACGGGGAGGAGGTCCTATTAGGCAATGAATTGGCTGAAAGGCCTATGCTTCTTTGTGACCGCTACGGCGGGTTAATGAAGATGATGAGGATGACCTTCAGTTTGAAACAATCACTGCACTGATTAAAAGTATGTTTACTTAAACTGTCAACAAACAATTACGATAAAAAAATCTGTAACGTTTTTAAGATGTGTGTCCTATCCACCGCCAGCGTCTTCTTCTAAAACTTTGTTCCCCTGGCCACTTGTCTTGTCATCAGTTCCACATTTGTGACTTTGTTATACCATTTCAGTCCTTCTATTCTACACAAGCACCCGTTTATAAAAGGCTGTAGCTTTTTTAGTTGTTGTTGTTTTTGTTGCTCTCCATGGCTCAGAGCCATAACAATAGGACTGACTTGACATTTGAGTTGAAGATTCTTATTTTTTCATGTTGGGACTTGATTTTCTCTTGTTCTCATTTGTTTCCCAATGCAATGAAAGCTACTCTTGCTTTTTGTATTCTTATTTTGGATATCATTGTCTGGTCCCTCCAACTTTGTCTATATTACTAGGCCAAGATATGTGTTATGATTCGACTTCCCTTTAGTGGGTGTTTCTTCTAGTTCAACCTTGTTATCATTTCTTGCAATATATTTTCATATCTCGTTGTCTTTTCCCTGTGTATTTTCAAGGCCCTCTTGTTTGTGACCTAATGTAATATATATATATAATATTATATAGATTTATCTATTATATAGATATTATATATATATAGATATGTATATATTAATATATCTATATATAAATATATATAGATATATATATATCTTTTTTTGAAGTTAGAATTAGGGTACATTGTCTTTTCTCTGTCGTTTCTGCTCCTCAGATCCTGAAGAAAGACCTTGTGGTTGTAAACGTTGGCCTTTTCTTTGCCACGTTTTCCTAGTTTTAAAAAAATACACTAAAAGACGCATTCTCGGTTTTTAAACCCCTCAACGTTTAAAAGCCTTAAAGAGTGTCGTGCTACAAATGTAGCGATATCTCAACATCACAGCGGGATCTTCCATTTCACACCGCTATCTCTAGCACTTTTTTTTTACGGCAAAAAGCCCAAAACAAGCACCGTTCGCATTGCGTAACCATGTGTAAAAATTTGTTGTGGGAGAAACCATTACGAGGTTTCGTTGTGAAAAGATAGTCTTGATGTGCAATTTGGTGACCTATTGTGTGACACCATTAGTTCCACCTCGTTACATTCTTCTATCAATTACTGGGAC
>JAMPIV010014082.1:0-105000 GCA_024509875.1 Oreohelix idahoensis
CTATCTTTTTGATTTTGGGCCACAATGCAACCCACACCCCCTTTAGCTCTTTCGGATATGGGTACACCACTGTAGAGCAGCGTGTTGCCATTGAGATCCATGACTCCTTGTCCTTTTTTCTTTGTTTCCGTTATAGCCAGGATTTCTAGTTTTGCTTTCCTCATCTCTTCCACCAGCTCCTCTTCCTTCCCATTTATACTTCTTGTGTTCCATGTTCCATAAGTCGTAGTCCGTAGTCCGTTCCAGTTCGTCGCCTTTAGAATCAGTTCGGTTTTCTCTCTTGTGTTACTCGTAATCGAGGTTTAAAGCACACAGGTGATTGGCCTGTTGTGCCTTTGCATGGTGGAGGGGCTGCCTCCTTACGGCCTCCATGCAGGCCGCCCTCCTCCTTTTTCATCCGGGCTTGGGACCGGCATTGGCGGAGTTGGCTTCGGGAGTAAACCCTGAGGATAAATCCTGAGTCGGAGTCCCTAAGGCAGTCTAATGTCGATTCGACATTATTCTGGCAACTCCTGCGACATGGCTGGTACCAAACTGTATCGGCTACTGCCGTTCCTTTGGATCTACCGGCTGTGTGGAGAGGGGGAACATGCTGCATGGGCAACAGCTTGATCTCCATATAACTGTGCCCAAGCTCGCGCCCTGGAGAGGACACTCCAGCTTCACCCTATAGGTGTCGGCAAAACACGGGAAGTAGCAGTTACCGGTTATAAGCATTTTGCCCAATTGGCGTAGGGCATGGCGCCAGGGGCTACTTTCGACAGTGGGAGAGGTTCTAGGATCTCACTGGACAGCTACCGCCCGCTTCAAGCTGGGCAGCCCCCAGTCAATAAGGTGTTGTCCCGCCACTGTCTGCTTTCCCCATTGGGTGCATGGGGATTAGGGTCAAACCCGAACTGTGGACAGAAAATTTTGCACCAAGCAATTATCAGAATAATATAAATAAGCAAACTCTCAGATTGGGATGCTGGAACGTCCGGGCTATGTTGACTGGACTATCCGAAAACCTACAGGATGTAAATGATGTAAGGAAGACAGCCATAATTAATGATGAGCTTAAACGACTTTAAGTGGATATAGCTGCACTTCAGGAAACGCGCCTGGCGGGCTCTGGAACGGTGAGCGAGAAGGACTACACATTTTAATGGCAAGGGAAAGATCTTAATAAAGCTAGAGAACACGGAGTAGGTTTTGCGGTCAAAAAATCGCTAACTAACATGGTTGAACCAGGCGAGAATAGATCAGAACGCCTGTTAACGCTCCGCCTGCAAACTAGCACAGGTCCCATCACCCTTGTCAGTGTGTATGCTCCTACTCCGTACTCTGCCTCAGAAGCAAAAAAATGAGTTCTACGAGAATCTAGCAGCAGTAATCAAAAGCATACCTAGGCAAGAACAGCTTGTTCTCCTTGGTGACTTTAACGCTAGAGTGGGTGCCGATAATGTTTCATGGCCTTCATGTCTGGGCAGGTTTGGTATTGGCAAGATGAATGAAAATGGACAACGGCTCTTAGAGTTGTGCGTCCACCATGACCTCTGCGTGACCAACACCTACTTTCAGACAAAACCCCAGCATAAGGTGTCATGGAGACACCCACGATCCAAGCACTGGCACCAACTTGACCTGATTCTCGTCAGAAGGCCACTCCTCAGGTCTGTGCTCTCCACGCGCTCGTACCATAGTGCAGACTGTGACACAGGTCACTCCTTGGTTTGCTGCAAAATCAGAGCACAATCAAGAAAACTCTATCGTGTCAGACATGAAGGGAAACCACGCATTGATACCAGCAAGATGTCAGACCCTTTCATGATCGCTCAATTCACTGCGACTTTCAAGAAAGTGCTCAGTAGCCCTCAGCATGGTGATACTATTACAGAGAACTGGGAGCATCTACGGAACACCATTCGAAGTACTGCACTTGCCATCTTTGGTAAGAAAACAGCAAAGTCAAATGACTGGTTTGATGCTTCATCAGATGTGATGGCACCTGTTATTGAAGCTAAGCGCAGTGCTATGAATGAATACAAACGTTCACCGAGTGCCAGAACCCTACATATCCTGAGGGCTACGAGAAGCAAAGTTCAACAAACTGCTCGACGCTGTGCAAATGACTATTGGCTCCAGCTCAGTGAGAGCATCCAGATCGCAGCGCAAACAGGCAACATTAGTGTTACGTACATTTATTACCTAAGGGGGTAGTCTTCGGTCCTGCCAAATGTACGCACCAGTTTTATGTAGTTATATTATTTGTGCGTTCGATTGATTCACGCACTGACGTGCACAAAGCAGTGAGTGTTGCTTTGGAACGCACGTGTAACCTAGTTGGGTAGTTTGTGACGTCATGTTTTGAAGTGGAAACATGGAACTGGCTTGTGTCCATGATTGTAATTTTATATTGTGTATCCAATGGCATGTTGAAGGAAGCCATTTATTATTGTGATTTGTATTGGTCTTCAGGTCGAAGCCAATCGCAGTTATGTCACGTAAGTTATCGCCCACTTCTTATTTTAATGCTGCATAAAAAGGCCGCTCTACTACTAATCTAGCGGGAATTTTATCATTCCTAGAATGGATCTACAGAGTCGCTTGCCTTTAAGATTTGGATCGTAGACGGAGAATTCCTACGAGTAGAAGAAGTTATATTGTTTACCTTATGCACATGTTTTAAATGCCGTACATGCTTCAATGCCAAAGTCGTGGCACGGATGTAAATAGAGGTTAGCCAACTGAAAGCCCTTTAACTGATAGGATTATCGTATATGACTTTGTGTGAAATTATATGATGTACAACGCTATGTAGGATGAACGTCTGGGAATTTTAACAAATGTAATATGGAAGATTTCATCCCAGAGTATTATACGTTACCATGATAGACGTCCTTGAAAGAAGGTCAACGGTCGTGACTGAGAAGGATATTATACGGTAACAGTTTTGTAATCCTTAGTCTATGGACAGAGGTCTTTACTAGAAGAGAATCTTCAGGAACTTTAGCAGCAATAATTAATATGTTGTCGTGTGATCTTTGCGCCTGTGACGATGTCCGTCTTGTCCACTTCGTGTCCTGGTGAATAAAATCTATGTAAAGTTACCAACGACTTGTGTGCTGCCAATACTTGACCAGTTCACCTAATTCAAGATACTTGTTGGGTTTCGTTTGAAAAAAACATTGTTGACATTTATTCCGTTGTAACCATTCGCGTTTCAATTCATCACTATGAAAACGACACCAACAATAACTGGTAGGCCAGTGCGGTCTGGAAGTAATTTCAGGAACGTACCCATCCAATTGATCGTTTGAAAAGAAGAATTTTTACTTTCAAGGCGACATCATCTCAATTTGGATCCTAGCGGGATATGAATCAAAATCAACTCAAATGCTCAAGGTCTTCAATCAACCTCCACGTCAAGTTTCACAGTGACTGATTACTTGGAGATCATCTCTTCATCATTATTGCGTGCGAGCTAGTTTGATATACGCAGAGCGAAGTATTGCATCCTCTAACGTACATACACGGGGACAAGGCACTTTGATTTTACCTGCACGCGAGCTAAGTATAACTTGTATCCGTTATACACTTTATTACTATTAGCTGTGCCTTAATTGATTATGTCTACTTATATATTTTCCGTGTTATGTGTTATATGTTGTGTATTCTTCGCGGGAGGTTGGGAGGTAGATCTGACGAACGAGATCCATCTCGAAGTCAATTCGGGCTCTTCGTCAGACGTTCTGTAGGACATTATTTTGCAGACTTCCCGCAGTGGAATGTTCCTACGCGTGAGCGTAGAAGGATTCTAGGTCCACTGTGTCTGGTGGTCTGTGACACCTGTCTGTTTTAGCTGTAGTGTCACGTTTACTTGTTGTTTTTGGTAGCTATTTTTACTTGTACCTTGGTTTTATGATGAATTTTGTTTGTATTTCGCGTCCATCTCACCTTTCCTGTCGTTTAGTTTTTTACAAAACCTATGTTTTTTTTACACTGTGTTGTCAATTGTCTTGTGCATTATTTAATCGCAGTTATCATCGTAATTCTTTACGACATTCCATTTTAGTTTCTCATTTTATTTTAATTGGATTTCTGCGAACGTCTTCGTTTGTTTTGAATATCTTGTCGTGTCATTATTGTACTATTGCCTGTCACATTACTGCTTTCACACCATTACATGTTATAAATTACATTATTAATTATTAATATTATTGCCTATTATATAAATTGATTTTACCGTTCTAGAACAGGAACGAAGAACACTAGTTGTAGTAACACTTTTAAGTAGTATTATTACATAATAATATTGAAATGGCTACCTTAGACTATTTCATTAAGCAAGCAAAAGCTTTGCAAATACCTGCTGAAGAGGTAAGACAATTCGCTATGTCAGAATATAAGAAAGCTCAAGAAATAGAAGCTGATCAGAGAAGATTGGAAACTTTACGTTTGGAAAATTTGAAATTTGAGGCAGATCAAAAACGGATTGAGGCTGAGGAACATGAGAAGAAGATGAAATTTGAGGCAGATCAGAAACGGATTGAGGCTGAGGAGAATGAGAAAAAAATGAGATTAACTGCTGAGGAAGATGAGAAAAAAATGAGATTAGCCGCTGAATTAGAAGAGAAACGATTTCTGCGAGAAGCAGAACAGAAGCAAAAGGAGTCTGAAGAAAGACTTAGAAAAGAAATGGAAGTTAAACACAAGGAAATGGAACAGAAACAAAAAGAAATAGAAGAAAGGAGATTAATAGCTGAACAAAACACAAAACGACTTCAGCTTGAGATGGAAGAGAATGATAGAAAACGACAGCATGAACTGAAATTAGCAGAGTCAGAATATGAGAGACTTAGGTTAACTCAGGAAGCTAATTCTCAGAGAACTTTTGAAAGCCAAACTTCATCCAGACAGGATCATTTTAAGGAAATTCACTTTAAATTGCCAAAATTTAATCCCCCGTCTGATGACGTAATATTCTTCCTAGATAGGTTTGAGGCCACTTGTGGGTCTTATAACGTGGATAAAGCGCTATACTGTACATATTTATCCAGATTACTTACAGGAGATGCATTAGCAGTTTATCATACCACCAGCATTGGTGAGAAAAATGACTACAATGCTCTTAGAGCAGCACTTCTGCAAAAATTCCAAATGACAGAAAACGAATATCGTTTGAGATTTCACACATTACTACCTCAATCTGCCAGAAATTTTAGTGATTTTCTGTCACAGATACGACTAACATTAGAAAGATGGATCGAATTATCCAAAATTGAAAAGTCGTATGAAGGTCTCTTTGATTTACTGATGCGCGATAAGGTACTTTCGTCGGTAAACCCTACATTTCTCGCATTTTTACACGAACGGAAACCTTTATCTATGAAAAATTTAGAAGAACATGCAAAAAATTTTTGCACTGCTCACCCAAACATGGATCTAAGTAACGCGCAGATTAAGAGTGAATTGCCTGTTGCTTTTGCAGCACAACAAAACAATTTTTCACGCAATCGTTCTTTTAGTGCTGATAGGTATGTCAATAAGGGAAATAATCATAATTTCAACAATGATAACTTTTACAAAGGGAAGCAATTTCAACAATCTGCTCCATTTAATGTTTCTTGGAACCAAACTCACAGATCGCGAGATTTTGGTAACAATTATTTTAAAAATAATCAAGGACATTATAATAAACAAAACTGGAGATCAAGGTCTCAGGGTCCGCAAAACAGACAATTTTTTGGAAATAAACCATTTAACCAACATCATAACGATCATTCTACAAATTATCGGACTAATCCAAATTTTAACTCTAGCAGAAACGACAATTATGGCAATTTTAATGACAAAAATCACAATCGATCGCGCCGACGAGATAGATCGTCGAATAATACAGGTAGACATTCTAATGTTGCTTTTAATGATACACAGGCTAACATTGAACAGGGTAAAGTAGCTGAAACTCACAATGCTATGTCTTGTTCTCTAGATTGTTCCCAGGTGAAAGACTGTCCAGAATGCTCGACTCTTTTCCAGCCTAAGGCGATCACGACGCTGCGTTGCGGACATACCTTGCCTAGCCTGCCTGCAGTCTGTACAGCCACTGCTGCGTCAGTACACCAGGGACAGGGCTCTCTTAAGTTTCACAAGGGATTTGTCAATAATATTTCATGCTCTCTCCTATTTGACTCAGGTTGTACAACAATCGGTGTCCGGACTTCGCTGATCAACCCAAGTTGTGCCACGGGCCGGGTTGTCAAATGTGTAACATTTGGTGGCACAATTGAAACATTTCCCACTGCTATTATTGATCTTCATACTCCTTTCTTTACAGGAAAGATCCAAGCATGTCTTCTGCCTAACCCAATTTGTGATGTATACTTGGTCGCATACATGGTATTAAAGAGTGTACACCACAGCAAATAGCTGAATGGGAAAAGCGACATATTCAAACTGCAAATGCAGTAGTGACTAGAGCGCAAGCTACTAATATGTCGCATGATACACCTATTGAACCTACAGTTCATACCACTTGTGATGATGATGCTCCTATTTCACGGGAGTTGTTTGCAACATTGCAAAAGAATGATAATTCATTAAAAAAATTCTTTCAGTATGTTAACAAAAAGAATACAAGCAACAAACTTGCAAAATCTAGACATGACTTTATACTTAAAAATGGGATTTTGGTTAGAGTAATACGGGAAAAGGATTTATCCTTATGTTCTCAGATTCTTGTCCCATCCTGTATGAGATCTCGTATATTACGACATGCTCATGACTCGCAATGTGCGGGCCATATGGGTTTTTCGCGTACCAAATCCAGAGTGCTTTCGGCATTCTACTGGCCAGGCGTCCATAGAGATGTTACTCTCTATTGTCGGTCCTGTTTGATATGTCAAGAAGTTAAGGTACGGGGTCCATTTCATGCGGCTCCTATTCAAGCTGCGGACATCCCGATTAGACCATTTGATAAAATGGCCATTGACATTATTGGTCCAATGCTTCCATCTGCTAGAGGGCATACGCATATTCTTACGTGCATTGATATGTGCACTCGTTGGCCTGAGGCCATCCCTCTCAAGAACACTTCATCTGCCAGTGTAGCAGAGGCATTGATGTTAATCTTCTCACGCATTGGTTTTCCACGGAAAATCTTGTCGGATCATGGGGTTCAGTTCATTTCTGAATCCATGTCTCAAGTTATGAAGACATTAGGTATAGACAGATCTCTTAGTTCTATTTATCATCCGATGTCAAATGGGTTAATTGAGCGTCTCAATAGGACACTCAAGCAGTTGTTGGGTAAGATGACTCAAGACCATCCCCAAGACTGGGATCGGGTCCTACCCGCTTGTCTCTTTGCGTATCGCGAGGTACAAAATCAAGCAACGGGGTTTTCTCCGTTCCAGCTTGTTTTTGGCATGCAACCACGCGGTCCGATGTCGTTAATCCACGACTTATTGGTGGATGAGAATATTGAAGAGGAAACTCAATCCTCTTATGAGTATGTGATCTCTCTTAGAAAGAAAATCATAGATGCTTGTAGACTAGCTACTGCATCATCCGAACATGCCAAAGAAAAAGCTCGTCTATCTGCAAACAAATATAGACGTCTTCGCCAGCTCATACCTGGTGATGAAGCTTTTGTATTACTCCCTGCGCATAACAATCGTCTTTTAATTACCTGGAGAGGTCCTTTCAGGATCATCTCAAGAATATCCGATGTCGACTACATCGTTGATGTTAATGGCAAACATAAAACCTCCACATTAACATGTTGAAGGAGTATTACTCACGTCCTGATTATCTACAATCGGTGTTCCAAGCAACTGACGATCCTACACCACCTATTCAACACTATTCTAGTTTGTCAGTCATCCAAGAAGAGGAATCTTCTTTCGATGATGTACAACTACCAATACCAGTTGTACCACTCCATTCCACTGAGAAATGGAATGATGTTACTATCTCATCTACTCTTACTGATGATCAACGTCAGCAAGTCTCTAAAATTCTACACACGTATGAGGATGTCCTCACTGACATCCCAGGTCATACGTCAGTCATCCAACATGACATTATTCTGACTGACGATACACCGATTCGAGTTCGCCCATATCCTATTCCTTTACACTTTCGTGATAAGGTTGATAAGGAATTGGATGATATGCTCCAATTAAATATAATTGAACCATCTTCATCACCATATTCTTCTTCTATGGTAATCATTAGGAAGAAAGACAACAATATACGTCTTTGCGTAGATTACAGGAAGTTAAACAAAGTTACAAAATTCGATGCGGAACCATTACCTCTTTTAGATGACTTATTGGAGAAATTATCTCATGCTACATTCTTTTCGAAATTTGACCTTTCAAAGGGTTATTGGCAAGTGCCACTCACTACGAAAGCAAAGCCATTCACCGCTTTCTCGACACCACGGGGTCTTTTTCAATGGAATTTTATGCCTTTCGGGTTAATGAATGCGCCAGCTACCTTTGTACGCATGATGCGCCGCATATTGTCTCATCGTCCCGATGTCATTACTTATATAGATGACATCTGTCTTTTTAGTGACTCTTGGGATGAACATATTCAGGGTTTAAAATCTTTACTTTCTACCTTACAGGATTATAACTTAACAGCGAAACCTTCAAAGGCTTTTGTCGGTTTTCATGACATCTCATTTCTTGGTCACCGTATAGGTCGCGGTTTAATGTATACAGAAGACAGTAACGTCTCTAAAATTTTAAACATCTCAGCACCTAAGACAAAAAAACAAGTGAGGTCACTCTTAGGACTAATACAGTTCTATTCTAAATTCATCCCTCATTTGTCTACTATAACTGCACCTCTTTCGTCTTTACTGAAGAAGGGCACACCTAATGTAATAAAGTGGTCGCAGGATCACCAAACGGCGTTAGACTATATAAAACAATTTTTTTCAAATAAGCCTTTTTTAAGGTTGCCTAACAAAGATCTCACCTTTGTTCTTCGCAGTGATGCTTCTTCCTACGCTATCGCGGCAGTTTTGATGCAGGAATACGGAGGCACCTTATTTCCTGTTATGTACGTATCCAGAAAGCTTACAACGAGCGAGATAAATTACTCCGTTCTAGACAAAGAGCTCCTTGCTCTTGTCTGGGCAATCACAAAACTGGATCGTTATCTCCTCGGATCACACTTTGTGGTGGAGTCTGACCAGAAAGCTCTTACCGCATTGAATACACGGAACGTTAAGTCATCAAAGTCAGCGCGTTACGCTATAGCTCTTCAACCGTTCCATTTTGAGATACGAGCTATTCCTGGAGTGCAGAATGTATTTGCAGACTGTCTTTCAAGATGCCCTAGTGAACTTGGTGAAACTAAACTACTTTTAGATGGAGAAACGTCCTTACCGAAACATGAATAACTTTGTACAGTGTCATTAATTGTACATCTGTGAAGACTATGTATAGTTTTGCAGTATTCGTATAAATATAACTTTCAGAACATACTTACATATGGATTATAACATTATTTCTTGTGAAGTAACGTTTTATTAGAACGGGAACAGTGATATTAAAGTAACATTTTTTTTTTAGTATGGAAACATTGGTAAAAAGCAACAAATAGACATTCGTTAGTGTTATGGAACATATTACACTACATATCGTGTTCGTAAACTTATTTCGTGCATGGAACATTAGGAACATATTCTTGTTGACTCTAAATAGTTCTGAACGAATATTCACAATGACTGAAATTAGAATTACTTAGAATAAATTACTAGTTATTTATTTATGTGTAATTAAGTACTAGAATTAGATTAATTCAATTTAATCAATTTGATTGTTTATAAATCACACATCTACTAACGTTATTAGTGTCTCGCAATACGTGTAGTCACGTATCCCACTACATGATATTTTACTTTTAGATAACTAGTCAAACTTACTAGTGCTAGATAACAGTAGGTGCGTTGCTTCTTAAAGTGTTTAATTTTGCATTGCTTCATTTTTGCACATTGTATTTCAAAATTTTCTGTTCTTTTGATTTTCTTATCATTGATTATCATCAGTGTTGCTGTTCATTTTCATTTTTGAAATCATATGTTTCATATTTTGTTGAAAACTTAGTTGAATTTTATTATCATCTTTTTTGTTGATTTTTCATTTTCATTTTCATTTTCAACTTCTTTTTACTTCGAATATTACCACATCGTTCCAAAGTAGGTCGATGGTGGATGTGTGCTTTAATGCATACTATCATTTAGTTATATTGATTTATTTTAAATTTTCTCTTCTTAATATGATAATTTTATGCATGTCATAAATCTTGTTGTAGTTTTGACTCACCTCTCTCGAGTAATTAGTTCGAAAAAAATTAATGGGATTAATTTTTTTAAGGGGAGGTAATAAGGGAGCTGTTACGTACATTTATTACCTAAGGGGGTAGTCTTCGGTCCTGCCAAATGTACGCACCAGTTTTATGTAGTTATATTATTTGTGCGTTCGATTGATTCACGCACTGACGTGCACAAAGCAGTGAGTGTTGCTTTGGAACGCACGTGTAACCTAGTTGGGTAGTTTGTGACGTCATGTTTTGAAGTGGAAACATGGAACTGGCTTGTGTCCATGATTGTAGTTTTATATTGTGTATCCAATGGCATGTTGAAGGAAGCCATTTATTATTGTGATTTGTATTGGTCTTCAGGTCGAAGCCAATCGCAGTTATGTCACGTAAGTTATCGCCCACTTCTTATTTTAATGCTGCATAAAAAGGCCGCTCTACTACTAATCTAGCGGGAATTTTATCATTCCTAGAATGGATCTACAGAGTCGCTTGCCTTTAAGATTTGGATCGTAGACGGAGAATTCCTACGAGTAGAAGAAGTTATATTGTTTACCTTATGCACATGTTTTAAATGCCGTACATGCTTCAATGCCAAAGTCGTGGCACGGATGTAAAGAGAGGTTAGCCAACTGAAAGCCCTTTAACTGATAGGATTATCGTATATGACTTTGTGTGAAATTATATGATGTACAACGCTATGTAGGATGAACGTCTGGGAATTTTAACAAATGTAATATGGAAGATTTCATCCCAGAGTATGTATACGTTACCATGATAGACGTCCTTGAAAGAAGGTCAACGGTCGTGACTGAGAAGGATATTATACGGTAACAGTTTTGTAATCCTTAGTCTATGGATAGAGGTCTTTACTAGAAGAGAATCTTCAGGAACTTTAGCAGCAATAATTAATATGTTGTCGTGTGATCTTTGCGCCTGTGACGATGTCCGTCTTGTCCACTTCGTGTCCTGGTGAATAAAATCTATGTAAAGTTACCAACGACTTGTGTGCTGCCAATACTTGACCAGTTCACCTAATTCAAGATACTTGTTGGGTTTCGTTTGAAAAAAACATTGTTGACATTTATTCCGTTGTAACCATTCGCGTTTCAATTCATCACTATGAAAACGACACCAACAATTAGACAAATGTATGATGGTATAAAGAAAGCACTTGGCCCCCATAAAAGTAAGACGGCACCGCTAAAAACCATCAGCGGAGAGAAGCTAACCGATAAGGGTAAGCAGATGGAGAGGTGGGTCGAGCACTATTCTGAGCTTTACGCTAGAGACAATACCGTTACGCCTGCAGCCCTTGATGCTGTCAATAGTCTGCCAACTATGGAGGAGCTGGATGCCGAACCAACATTAGAGGAACTCAGTAAGGCCATTGATAGCTTGGCCTCTGGCAAAGCACCAGGCAGTGATGGGATTCCTCCTGATTTAATCAAATGCTGTAAGAGCACGCTATTACATCCCCTGCATAGGATGCTGTGCCAGTGCTGGGAAGAGACAACTATTCCTCAAGACATGCGAGATGCCAAGATTGTAACACTGTATAAAAATAAAGGAGACAGAAGTGATTGCAATAACTACAGAGGCATCTCTCTTCTTAGTATTGTTGGTAAGGTTTTTTGCCAAAGTCATCTTAATGCGACTACACAAGTTAGCTGAGCGCATATATCCAGAGGCACAGTGTGGATTCCGAGCTGGCAGATCAACAACAGACATGATCTTCTCTCTCCGCCAGCTTCAGGAAAAATCAAGAGAGCAGAAAAGACCATTATATATCGCCTTTATAGACCTCACAAAAGCATTCGACCTGGTTAGTAGGGATGGACTCTTTAAAATCCTCCTGAAAATAGGCTGCCCTTCTAAAATGCTGGAAATGATAAAGTCATTCCATGACGACATGAAGGGAACAGTCCAATATGCTGGAAGCACGTCACAGCCCTTTGATATACGAAGTGGCGTTAAACAAGGCTGTGTTCTGGCTCCGACCTTCTTCGGAATCTTCTTTGCCTTACTCTTGAAACATGCATTCAGAGATGCAACTGAAGGAATATGCCTTCACACTAGGTCAGATGGCCGTCTGTTTAATCTTTCAAGGCTGAAGGCAAAAACAAAAATCAGAAGGGTCACTATAAGAGACTTGTTGTTCGCTGATGATGCTGCAGTCGTCACTCAAAGCCAACAGGAGCTTCAGAGCTTGATGAATCGCTTCACTAAAGCATGCAAGGACTTTGGCCTCACAATAAGTCTAAAGAAAACGAATGTGCTGAGTCAGGATGTGGGTGCTGCACCAGTTATCACTATCGATAACTATGAATTGGCAGTGGTGCACCACTTCACATACCTAGGGTCTACCATCAATGACAAACTCTCACTGGATACAGAAATCGACAGCCGCATTGGCAAAGCTGCAGCTACCTTTGCCCGCCTCACATCGCGTGTTTGGGGAAACTCTAAACTCACAATGAAGACCAAAGCTGCGGTATATAATGCCTGCGTCACCAGCACACTCCTATATGGCAGCGAGACCTGGACGACCTATGCTAAGCAAGAAAGAAGGCTCAATACCTTCCATTTGCGGTGTCTACGCCGCATACTCGGCATCTCGTGGAAAGATAAAGTGACAAATGTCGAGGTGTTGTCACGTGCTGGCCTTCAAAGTATGTATACGCTGCTTAGACAGCGCAGACTTCGCTGGCTTGGCCATGTTCGCCGCATGGAAGATGGTCGCATCCCAAAAGATATCTTCTACGGACAATTAGCAGATGGCAAGAGAACAGTTGGGCGACCACAGCTGAGGTTCAAAGATGTGTGCAAGAGAGATATGAGGGCACTGGACATGGATCCAGCAACATGGGAGGATGAAGCTGCCGATCGCAATAAGTGGCGATGCTATTTACGGCACCACCTCAGATTGGGCGAAGAGAGGCTCACACAAGAAGCAGAGGTGAGGAGAAAACGTCGAAAGGAGCACCAGAAAAATAAGCAGCTGAGGGCTGCCACCTCAGGGGCGCATTCCCATAGTCAGTTATGACTGAGGGGGCTATTATATATATATATATATATATATATATATATATATATATATATATATATATATATATATATATATATATATATATATATATATATATATATATATATGTCGGCGTCTGCGGCCTAATGGATATGAACGCAGTTTCATAATCCAGATATACCAGGTTCGAAACCTGCTGCAGGCGGTTTGGTAGCAAATCGCTTTGTGTGGATTTTTAACAATGGTATAAGCGCCGTACCATTCAGAAAGCAATGGCAAACTACTGAATGAAAAAAATTGCCTAGAAAAATCACAAACAGCCAATAAAAGCTGGGGTTGATTGCCACGTCCTGTAAAGGATAAGCAACTAACTTATATATATATATATATATATATATATATATATATATATATATATATATATATATATATATATATATATATATATATATATATATATATATATATATATATATATATATATATATATATATATATATATATATATATATATATATATATATATATATATATATATATATATATATATATATATATATATATATATATATATATACAGCTTGGCCGGCAGATTCACTACCAATAACAAATGTCAATATTTCCTCATCCATGTAAGTTAGAATTATTTTTTTATGGTTACCTCGTATAGAAACCATCACATTTTTAGGAGCAGTGAGATAATTGATCAATTGTCCGATAATGTGCAGATAACGCATACGTAATGCGCAGCCGCGGAATGTGAGGACGCGTGGAGTGAAAATGGCGGAGTTCACGGTGCAGCAGAAAGTGCAATGCTGTTATTGGCTTGCGGAATTAAAGTTTCCCATTGTTGTGCAAAGGAGATTCAGGCAGGAATATGGACAGAAACCTCCAGAGCGACATACCATAGTGAAATGGTACAAGCAACTGTTGGAAACAGGTTCTTTGTTGAGAAAGAAGGGAAGCGGCAATGGAGCGTTGTCTCCAGATAGAGTTGAAGCAGTTAGGGAAGCTTTTCAACGTAGCCCGTGGAACTCCATTCGACGGGCAAGTGCCGAATTGGGTATTCCAAAATCTACTGTTCACGACATTGTGCACAAAAGATTGCGGCTTAGAGCCTACAAGATCCAGCTAGTGCAGAAGTGACAGCCAAATGATAAACCCAGACGGGCCGAGTTTGCAAATGCATTGCTATGTCACCTCGATGATGACAATGAATTTTTCAATCGTGTGGTATTCTCCGATGAAGTGACCTTGCACACTTGTGGCAAAGTTCACCGGCATAATTTTAGGATATGGAGAAATGAAAACCCACATGTCGTAATGGAGCATGAGCGAGACAGCCCTAAATTTAACGTGTGGTGTGCCTTAACCTCGTATTATGTGATCGGGCCATTTTTCTTCGCCGAAGCCACAGTCAGAGGAGCAACATACCTAAACATGCTGCAAAAGTTTGCAGTTCGTAGGATACCAGAAGGATTCATATTCCAGCAAGATGAAGCACCTCCTCACTATGCCAATGAAGTAAGAAACTACCTGCATCAACAATTTCCAGATAGATGGATTGGAAGATTAGGTCCCATTGATTGGCCACTAAGGTTACCAGATTTGACCCCCTTAGATTTCTTTCTATGGGGATACGTAAAAAGCTTTGTCTAGCAAACTCCGGTGCAGGGACTGGATAATCTTCGGCAGCGAATAATTGACGCTTGTGCATCCGTCACACCTCAGATGCTGCAAAACACGTGGAGAGAGATAGAATACCGTCTTGATATTCTTCGAGCCACTAAAGGCGCTCATGTGGAGATCTACTGAAACTTGGTGGAGATCTACTTCTTCTTCTTCTTTGTTCGTCCTGAAAAGGACGGTGGTTGCGTTGTGTCTGTTTACGCCTAAGCTGTGATATCTGCACCTTTCGGTCGACACATCCGACTTCTGCACGGCATTTTTAGGACCGGGTTTGCCTTCCCATTTCGATCCACACTCGCTCAGCCAGACTGCACAGCTGCAGACTGTTTCCAGGACCACCACGTGGAGGTGGAGTGCGGTCTTGACCAGCTCTGGTTCGTTGGTCCTGACGCTGGCAGTCAAGCTATGAGTCGCTGACTGCGGTCTCTATTGCTGCGTCTTGAGGTCCCGGAGATCTACTGAAACTTGGTGAGTTGCTACTGAAACTTAATGAGTTTGCCTAACAGAAAGTCAAAATCCGGTCGGTCTGCTATTATTAGTATAAGAAATATTGACATTTGTTATTGGTAGTAATTCTGCCGGACTTATATATATATATATATATATATATATATATATATATATATATATATATATATATATATATATATATATATATATATATATATATAGTTATATATATATATATATATATATATATATATATATATCTTTAATCCAAGGTGTACACAGTTTTACCCTGTGTTTAATTAATTTTACAATTAATAAAGGCCTCCATGAGGAGTGCAAGTGTATTAGCGAATGTACCTAAGCGCAAGAAGGCTGCCATGAGCCTCAGTAATAAAAAAAAATAAAAAAAATAAAAAAAGTTAGTTGCTTATCCTTTACAGGACGTGGCAATCAACCCCAGCTTTTATTGGCTGTTTGTGATTTTTCTAGGCAATTTTTTTTCATTCAATAGTTTGCCATTGCTTTCTGAACGGTACGGCGCTTATACCATTGTTAAAAATCCACACATAGCGATCTGCTACCAAACCGCCTGCAGCAGGTTTCGAACCTGGTATATCTGGATTATGAAACTGCGTTCATATCCATTAGGCCACAGACGCCGACCTCAGTAATAAAGTGCACGGAAATACACGGAAAGCGACAATGGTCACCAGGACGTTTGACAGGAGTAGGTGGGTGAATTTTTATTAACTGGCCAATCCGAAAACACCGGGCTGTCACGCAACCGAACCCATAGCACGCAGTTGAAGTTGTTGGCGAAAATCCCACTCCTTTTGGCCAGGTACAGTCGCTGACAGGGCGCGAAAGATGTACATTCATCATAATATGGAGGCTTATCGATTGGTTTAGAGGCGGAGTTTCATGCCACAGGCAAGATTTGGGAACATGTGGGCGATTTTGGAATACAATTTACCTATAATCTCATCTGTGGTGAGTACGAACTTTCCAACGGTGTAACGTAGAAGTCTTTACCCAAAAGCATAGCCTGCTTTTACTTCAGTGGGGATACGTAATTCATATATGGTATGTATTGTGTTCTTAAAGGAGTTTGGGAAAGGGAAAATGAGGTTAGTAAATCTTATACAAATTATTAATAGTTTTTCTTATTCATCTTTTGAACTAAGCATCATATAAATGTGCAGAAGACAGTGTTTTCAATTAATCCTCATAATTAATTAAATCAACGATTTTTTCCTCTAGGATGTCGTGGTGCATGGAAGTAATTGATAGTTCATGCTTCATCTTCATCTTGCTTGTTAGCTCTTAGATCATCATTACAGACTTACATGTGCACACACTCTCATGCGCAATATATTTAACAATTCTCATGTGTGTCTCATGTCATATATAATTACTAGAGAATTAAACTTATACAGATCCGTAGTGAGGAGTATTATAAAAGAAGGTCAACCATTGATATTAGAGGGGAAACATACGAAGCCACTTTGTGTGTCTTCAGTGTGTCCAACAGAAGTCGGAGTCTACACCTTATGTGTTTTTCCGTCTACCAGAAAGAAACTAGCAAAGTATACGTCTGGAAAGCAGAATTTGCAATTTTGGACATCCTTCACTTCCTCCGTCAAGAAGGAAGATTTCTCGTCCATGTTATACACTGGAATTGCGCAGCATTGTATTTACCTTTTATCAAGTGCTCAAAAGTTGATTCTCATATTTACATCAAGTTTAACTCACCCAATAACGTATTCCCTGAGTCAAGAGTACATACTACCAAGAGGATTTTCATAATTATAGCAAGTTCAATTCTCTTCAATACATATTTTGAGAATCAAGATTTCATATTTACAAGTTGAGTCGCATATACAGTTAGAAAGTTCAACTCACTCAAAAGCAAATTTTGTGAATCAAGCTTTCATATTTACACGTTGAGTCGCATATACAACGAGCAAGTTTAACTCACTCCAATTCATATTTTTGAATCAAAAATACACACTCAAGTAGATGAGTTTACATACCAAGATCATTTCGTGAAGATCTCCAGTCTAGCCAGTACAAACACTCTATACAGCACCACGCAATAGCTGCAGAACACATACAAATTCTTCAGCTTGACATTGACTGCTAAAGAACAACGAGCCCAGTAGTCCTAGTTAATCAACAACAACAACAACAACAAGATGTATGAAATAAGCACCAGTTCAGTGGAAACTATAGAGTGAACGATCAACAAGTTCATGAGGAAATGGCTAGGAGTACCAACAGGTCTGTCAAGCATAGCAATGTACCGCAAGAAGGCCAAGCTTGTGCTTCCTTTCAAGATAGCTGTTAAATACAGAGCAGAAAAAGCAAGGCTCGCAACAATGCTGTACGAGTCAGCAGATGGCGTATTTAGTCCTATCAGCCCACACTGAAATCTGGAAGGAAGTGAAAAGTGGATGAAGCTATTGGTGCTGCTCAAGAGTCGCTGTAACTGAGGGAGATAATCCGATATACACAGACAAACAGACGGTGATGTGCTCATGGGGACATCCGCTGGTGGTCCAATGCATCAACGGGGAATGCAGAGACATGGTAATTAAGGAAATACAAGAAGCTGAAAATAATAAGATACGAAAAGCAGTGCATCAGGCACAACAATGCCAATGGGAAGGAGCCATGCAAAGGTACTTGACATGAAATGGTATATGGCATATTTCACAACTTAGACTTAACTTCATTATCAGATATATATATGACCTTCTTCCATCGGCTACAAACATTGTAAGATGGGAAATAACTGATGATGCTCGGTGCCCCCTGTGCCATGAGAGGCAGACACTTCAACTTGTGCTCTCAGCTTGCAAGATGTCATTAGGGCAAGGGCGATACACATGGCGCCACAGCAGCGTAATAAATAAGCTGGCTGCTTCAATAGACCTGGCAAGGGGGAATGCGAACGGTAAAGTTAGACAGATACGGCAAATGCATACTTTCTGAGAGCAGGCAGGTCAGCACATCGCAAACAAAGTAAGTCACCTAGCAGTTTACCATCTCTTCTTGACTGTGCAAGTGACTGTGGGAGATGGCAGTAGATCAATCTGGATTAGGGGCATATCCAGAGAGTATCAGAAGATCTCGAAAATGGCCAGATATATATTGCATTCCCCATCATCGCACAAGATTATAATGATTGAACTGTCTGTACCATGTTAATCCAGACTGGATGAGCAAGACTCGTTCAAAGTGGCCATGAATAATGATCTGGTCACATACTTGAGACACGATGGGTTCACTTCAAGTTTCATTGCTGCTGAAGTAGGTGCAAGAAGTCTCGTGGCAGCCTCAGTGTGTGATATACTGAAACTGTTGGATTTGAAATGAGAGTCAATGTCAAGGGCACTTAAGAAGCTCAGCGTTACTGCAGGAAAGGGCGTCCTGCTGGCTGTGGAACAACCGCAAGAGGCTATGGAACTGTGGACAGTAATTTGTTTTCACCCTAGGGGTCATTTCACAATTGCATTCAGCTGGCAGAAAACAAGAGTGAAGTTTAAATCTGCAACGAAGGTGAGATGGGTTCAGTTGTCTGCTGAAAACAACAGGACGCTGACACTTGAAAGTCATGACCCAAGTAGCTTCCCCCCTTCTCTTTAGAGTGTGAAGGAGATTAAGGGGCCAAAATATTTGACAGCCGAGGGAACGCTTCTGATGATCAGATTCCCTCTTCTTGTATCGCTATGTAAAGAATTTCCTATCATTTTATTATATGTATATATATATATATATATATATATATATATATATATATATATATATATATATATATATATATATATATATATATATATATATATATATATATATATATATATAGATAGATTAGTTCACATGTTAGTAATGAAACATATAATAAAAAATGCACTACTTACGCCAATCTTGGCTACAGACTTGTTTCTCAGATGAGTAAAAGAGACGAGTCGGTCTCTTACACGCGTCTGAGAGTCTTTAATTCTACAATAGATTCCCTCTCTGACTTCGTGTTTCTTCAGTTTCCTAGTCCCGATGTTCTTTATTAAAATGTAGAGATTTCCTGTGTTGTGTAAGTCTTATTTTGTTCTCCAATAAAAGGTCCGGTTAACAAAAAGGAATTATGAATCTAGTCTTCACTCTGGCGAGGTCTGATGTTGTCTTGGCGAGCGTGAAATTCACAATGAAATAAAACTGCGAAATGGTCAGACTGTATTCCTAGCTTCCCAAGCGTTGTTTGTTATTGCGTTAAATAAACCCTCCAATCATATTCCAACAGGTCGGGTGCAGTACTTTCAAAATATTTCCGACATGGAACATTTTTGCAAAGGTCACGTCTACCATAAACGGTAATATGATGTGCGATGCCTTTGTGTACAAACTTACAGACAGATCGGTGAGCTCACATGACAACATGTGTGTAGCGGGAGGTTATATAAAATTATTTACTTATGTAAGAGTATGCCAGTAAAGAGTTCTGGTCTTACAAGTAATACCCCAGTCTTAGAAATAAGCACTGGTGTATTGTTATCATAAAAATAGTCAGACTGTGAAAACCCTGGCCCAGTTGGTAAGAAGTAGTACCAGGATTTAAGGTGTCTCCTCCCTATGACTATCTTATGATTACTTATATTCTAGGGGATAAGTAAAATGAACATTCACTGAAACCACAAATGGAAGAAGTGAATAAATCCTCAGGTACAGTTAAAATAGTTTTATAATTACACTAATATTCTATTTCTACTAGTTGGAAAAGAGCATATACATATATATAAAAGTATTCACACAATTACTATTATTGTCTGTTTAGACTTCAAGATCTTGAATATTAAAGTTACTGCAATCTGCAATCACTGTTTTTAGTCTCTTGACTTTCCAACTAAAATTCATCAGTTGACTGAACTATGGATTTTCACTATTAGCTGTTTTATATATTGTGGTGGTCAGTGTCCTAAGTGACATTTATCTGACTCTTGATCCTGCTGACACGGACTGTCCGTTGCATATATCAGTATCGGTAGACCCAGCACTAGGGATGCCGAAGACCAGTTGAAGTTCACTCTTTTGGGGTCCTGCACGTTTGTGGGATTGCCTCTGATGAACAACACAGGTTTCTGATACTGGACAGTCTGGTTTGAGTTATTTCATGGAACCTGAAACATCATAACAGCCTTGGCTAGTATCTGGCTAGACTTGTAGCTGACTAGCACAGATGTCAGACCAGTCCGTCATCAGATGTCACCGTTATACAATCATAGTAAGTAAGGACATCATTTCAGTGATATAGCAGTATTAACATTTCAATTAATTGTAACTGACTAGCACATAGGTCAGACTAGTCAGTCATCAGATGTCAAAGTTATACAGTCACAATAAGTAACAACATTTCAATGTTACAGAAGTAGTATTAACATTATCAGTAATAACCATCATCTGGTTTGTTCCTCTCCTGTACATCCTTTCATATTCTATAACTTGATCTTCCCAAATCACATCAGGTACAAATTCAAATACTAATGCCATTCTTAGCATCTACACAAAATTAATACATAAATAAAGAGAGTGACCAAGCGATCAAGTTGCTTTCTTCGGTAGTACAATTACATAGTTTTGGAATTGAAACTGGCTGGGGAACATTCCAGTTTACCAGCTGTAAATGGGCACAAAGTTGTGCGCTCAAACTAGGGAAGGAAAAGGCATCGAGGAAGGGGACTAGTCACCTTAATCTCGTAAACGCGGTATACAATTCATTTCCCTATGGCAATCTTTGGTCATGGGACTGCCTTTATCTTCGTAAGCGATAAAGCATTTAATATCGACGAGATACATCATTTAATATAATAAATATTTTCTATTTGGCTGTGGGGCTAGTTTGAATTCCTTTTAGTACAAACAACAATCATCCACAAAGCACATGTTTAAATCATATTCAAAAAAACAATACATTATATCAATGAATATTATACAGGCATATTTTGTGAATTCTATATGAACCTAAAATAACAAATATTATACACGGTAGTTATCATAATTTCGCTTACCCTCAGACTTCAGATACTGGACTGAAAAATGTTTCTGGCGATCCGCTCACAATTCATGGGTAGTGGCGAAACTCTGCCTCCAATCTGTCTCAAACCTCTTTCGTTGTCTGTGTCTCAGTTTACCGATACGCTTTATATACGTATAGCGCGGACGTATCGGAGGGTACTGACGTCACAGCTTAAACCTAGGCCTGAAAAATCCTTCCCGAACAGCGATTTCAGCCGATCTGTGCGTCGACTGAAATTTCTCATTCCTGATCTTCGGCTTATACAGTATCCATCCTGTTCCATCTTATCTTGTTTTATACAGCCGATAAATCTCTATCTTCCTATCCATGTAATTTCCCAAACTGTTATTTGTTGATTTTAATATTTAGAACAGAAGTGGGTTTACATGCTTTTCCGCGTAACTGAGGGCAGCCTAAATACGCCTATATCTCCGTAAATGAGAACTTCCTACTGTTCCTTCTTATATGCAGTTATACACAATCCTTCCCTGTACTAAAATGTAAAATCCTTTTCATAATGATTCCCTTCTGCTTTTATTTATCCTTGGCGATTTCCTCTGTCTGATACACATTTCGCTGATACGCCGCCATTTTGAAAGCGGTCAATCGATCGTTGACGGGTTTCTAAATCTACATGAACCCGTTTGCAATGACTTGAAACCAATTTTGCGACATAGCTCCCCCATATTTTAAGCTGGATGATATCTAGCTTAACCATTGGGTACAAGACAATTGCAAATCGACCATTCCAAAGTCAGTTTTCCTTCCTTCTATCTTGCTCCAACTCTGTGGGATGGCGACTGAGAAAATCTGCGCCCACATTCTGTTTTCCAGGAATATATTCAATAGTGAAGGAGTATGGCTGAATCAATAATGACCATCTTAGTAAGCGAGTATTTGCATGACGTGATGAGGCCAAAAATGACAGGGGTTGATGATCGCACTGGACCACAAATGGCTTGCCATACAAATAGGGTTGAAACTTATTGCTGGCCCACACCAATGCTAAACATTCCCTCTCTGTAGTAGAGTAATTCTTTTCTGCCGCGTTCAACTTGCGGCTGGCATAAGCAACAGGAAACAGTTCCTCATTCTGGGTCTGAGATTTTTGCAAAAGTGCGGCCCCAATTCCTACATTGCTTGCATCAGTCCGTACTATAAACTCTTGCGTCATATCGGGTAACTTCAGAATAGGCCTACTAGTGAGTTTATGTTTCAACTCTGAATATGCACCCTCACACTCTGAATTCCACTTTATTGTGTCCGGCTTCCCTTTCTTTGTCAGATCCGTCAAAGGTGCACATAAGGTGTTGAAGTCTTTGATGTACTTTTGATAGAATCCTCCTAAGGATACGAACGACCTCACATCCTTTTTTGTCTGTGGTCTAGGTGCATTCCTTAACTTTTCTATATTTTTGGGATCAGGAGACATGTTTCCATGACAAATTGTATGTCCCAAAAATTCTAATTCCTGACATCCGATTACACACTTTGTTGGGCGAGCAGTCAAACCTGCCTCTCTGAGTCTACCCAGTAACATTGATAGAGAATTTAGATGATCCTCAAATGTTTCCGTGGCTATGAGAATGTCATCCATAAAGTTCGTGATGTTAGAGTTGTTCAAGGGTCCCAGCAATTTCTTTATCATCCTTGAAAATACGCTTGGTGCGTTTTTCAACCCGAATGGTAGTACATTAAATTCATAGTGACCATCCGAAGTGCTAAAAGCCAGCATGTGTCGGATCTCGGGTTTGACAGGAATCTGGTAATATCCCTTACTTAAATCGACCTTAGAGAAATATTTCGCAGTACTTAGCTTCGAGAACAGCTGATTGGTATCCGGTAATGGATCAGCTTGGGTTTCAGTGATCGCATTCAATTTCCGGTAATCGATACAGAGTCGGTGTTCTCCACTTGGTTTTCTCAACAGTACAACACTTGAACTGTAAGGTGATTCTGACTTGGAGATGATTTGTTCTTGCAATAGATAATCAATTTCCTCCTTCAATGCTTGTGCCTTGGCATATGGTATAGGGTAGGTCTTCATGCAGATCGGTGTTGGATCGATGACCTTCATATCATATGTAAATAAGTTGGTGCATCCTGGTTTATCAGTTAACACATCTGCATGTGTTTTAAAAACCTCTTTAACTTGCTCCCTCTGTTCCTGAGTTAACTGAGTACTAATTTTGACTTGTTCATATGTCTCAGTCGGTCTTAATGGATACTCTATTGAGTTAAGCGGTTCATGCTTCATTTCGGTTGCGATGGCCAGAGTCATCATATGGGCTACCTCCGTTGATGTCCTGTCATAATATTTCTTTAACAGATTAACATGGTACACCCTTTCTTTGCCCTTCTTGTCAATTTTGTAATTAGTCCTCGATATTTTCTCTAGCACGTTATATGGACCCTGCCAACCAATCTGCAGTTTGTTGTTACTGCTGGGCAATAGAAGAAGCACTTTTTCTCCAACAGCACGTTCCCTATCCTTTGCTTTCTTGTTATAGTATTCAGTATGTTTCTTTCTGGCTCTGCGAAGATTGTCATTAGCCAATTTCCAGCCCTTTTTCAGTAGAGTGGTCAACTCATTTACATACTGAATTGATGAGGTGACACTTTCCTCTGCCTTCTCATCTGTCCAAGTCCGCAGCAATGCTTCCAGTGGACCTTTTATAGGCCGACCAAACAACAATGTGGCCGGTGCCATTCCTATGGAATTGTGTGGGACTTCCCGGTATGCGAATAATGCAGCGGGTAAGTATACATCCCATGTTTCAGGTTTTTCACTTGCCAGCTTCCTGAGAATAGAAATGAGCGTACCATTGAACCGCTCGACTTGACCATTTCCTTGTGGGTGATAAGGAGAGCAATGATAATGTCTGGCTTGAAAAATCCGGAACACTTCTTGGGTTAGCTTTCCCTTGAACTGGGAACCATTGTCCGTCAATATTTGATGTGGGAAGCCTAACCGGGTGAATATGGTCAACAATGCCTCTGCCACATGCTTAGAATCTATAGATGCCATGGCTTTGGCCTCTCCCCACATAGAGCATGTATCAACTAGAGTTAAGGTATAACTATTCCTTCTCTTAGTCCTAGTGAGGGGTCCAACAATATCCACTGCAACTCTCTCGAATGGAGTACCCATGATTGGCATTTCTCCTAGAGTTGCTGGTGCAGTCCCATGCTTGGGGGCTACACGTTGACACTCTGGACAAGATTTCACATATCGTTTGATATCTTCCGTGATCCCTGGCCAGTAATAGTGACAAGCTATCCGTTGACTTGTGGCACCAATTCTCATGTGTCCACTAAATGGAATAGCATGTGCGAGCTCCATAACTTTCTCCCTGTATGACTTTGGTACTACCAGCTGTCCATGTCCTTGAGGTCCAGTACCAGCTTTTCTATACAGTAGTCCATTTTTCATATACAAGTCTCCTTTTTCTGGAGGGTTATGGGCCTTTGGCAATTTGCCAAAACAAGGCTTCAATGTGTCATCTTCTGATTGAGCCTGTTTCATCTGCTCTGGCTGAGTATTGTTAGGATTTTCCTCCTCGTTTTTGGTGCTCGACCTGGTCTGGACTGCTGCCAGGACAACAGGTTTTACTGGGTCACCCAAAAATACATACCTACACCCCAATATCAGCGGGTATATAGGGTCATCTATCACTGCGGCTGTTATCACTCCTTCCACGTAGCGAGATTTCACATTGATCCTAGCTATAGGAAGTGTCATGGTTGCTGTTCCCTTAGTTGCCCCTTGTATTTCCACGGTTTCTGTGGTAACTTGATCAGAGTGCACTAGGGTTGAACTCATAACTGAGTCGAAATCCAGGCCGGTATCATATAAGCACATGACTTGATTGCCGTTCACGGTTACGAGCTCACTCACAGGGGGATGACGGAGGTTATTCTGACTCCCTGTCAGTTCCATCATATCTGTCCTATTCCCTGTTGCTAAACATGCAGCGTGATGAGTTGTTTTCCTTCTACAAACTACAGTGTTGTGGTTGCTCATGTTACAAATTTTGCACCACTTATCTCCCTGTTTGTAGGGTTTCTTTTCCTGAGTCTGAGGGTTCTTGTCCTTATTATCAAATCTTGGCTTATTTCTGTATGGATGATCCTTCTGGTCAAACTGGGTATTCTGCGGGGGTGGCTTATATCCTTCTACCTGCTTTCTTTTTGTTCCTACAAATTGAGCTTGAGCTGCTTGGTATCTCTCTGCACATTTCAAAATGTCTTCCAGCCTCTCTGCTCCTTGTTCCATAAAGAATTTCCTCATTTCTTGAGACATGGAATCTTTCACTTGCTCTAACATAACCATTTCTTTCAGATCCTCGTAGGTTTTCTGATACTTTCCTAAACTACTCCATTTCAACAAATACGTTTCTAGGCTAGCTGAGAACTGGTTATATGTTTCTCCAGGTAGAGGTTTAGAAGTTCTAAATTTCTTCCTATATGCCTCAGAGTTCTTTTCATACCGGATCAGTAAGGCTTGCTTTAGTATTTCATAATTTTCCTGATCTTCTTTGGGGAGTTTCAGAAACACATCATATGCAATACCTCTCAATCCCTGGGATAACTTTAGACTCCATTTTTCCTTTTCCAGTCCATATGTAGAAGCTAGCCTTTCATACCTATCCAGGTACGACTCAATTGCGTCCTCCTTTTCAACAAATGGATCTAGGTGGAAACTCATGGCTCCATTTGCCGTGTTCTGAAAAAAGCTATTTGCAGAATGAGGTGAGCTATTACCATGGGTGATAGTCCCAGCCTGAAGTTCAAGACCAAGCTGTCTCATTTTCAGCTCATGGTCTCTCTCTGCTTGTAACCTCCTTTCTTCTCTCTCAGCTTCTAATTTCTTGGCTTCTCTCTCCGCTTCTAATTTCTTGGCTTCTCTCTCTGCTTCTAATTCTAATTTCTTGGCTTCTCTCTCTGCTTCTAATTTCTTGGCTTCTCTCTCTGTTTCTAATTCTAATTTCTTGGCTTCTCTCTCTGCTTCTAATTTCTTTGTTTCTCTCTCTGCTTCTAATTGCTTTGCTTCTCTCTCGGTGTACTTTTCACATTCCGTCGTGACATACCGGATCACAGCGTCACCATCCATGCCAAGCTCTTTTCCCACCCGCAGTGTAGCAGACCTAAATTTGACCAAGTCAGCCATGATGTATCTGTAGTCTAATAGGGCAAGTGATCTTACTCAAACTAATTTACTACAATATAATTAACTTAGTTAAAATTAAAGTTAATTAAACTGACTTCACCATATATGAAACAGCTTTCTTTATCTGTACTCAATGGTACTCCTCAAAATATAATTATTTCCTACTATGTTAACTCTTTCCAAAAAATTTTACAAAACAAAATTTTCTACACAGCAGAAATAGAAAGTTGGCTCTGGAATATCAAAGATATCCCGGACGAGCCCCCACTGTAGCGGGAGGTTATATAAAATTATTTACTTATGTAAGAGTATGCCAGTAAAGAGTTCTGGTCTTACAAGTAATACCCCAGTCTTAGAAATAAGCACTGGTGTAATGTTATCATAAAAATAGTCAGACTGTGAAAACCCTGGCCCAGTTGGTAAGAAGTAGTACCAGGATTTAAGGTGTCTCCTCCCTATGACTATCTTATGATTACTTATATTCTAGGGGATAAGTAAAATGAACATTCACTGAAACCACAAATAGAAGAAGTGAATAAATCCTCAGGTACAGTTAAAATAGTTTAATAATTACACTAATATTCTATTTCTACTAGTTGGAAAAGAGCATATACATATATATAAAAGTATTCACACAATTACTATTATTGTCTGTTTAGACTTCAAGATCTTGAATATTAAAGTTACTGCAATCTGCAATCAGTGTTTTTAGTCTCTTGACTTTCCAATTAATTGTCATCAGTTGACTGAACTATGGATTTTCACTATTAGCTGTTTTATATATTGTGGTGGTCAGTGTCCTAAGTGACACTTATGTGACTCTTGATCCTGCTGATACGGACTGTCCGTTGCATATATCAGTATCGGTAGACCCAGCACTAGGGATGCCGAAGACCAGTTGAAGTTCACTCTTTTGGGGTCCTGCACGTTTGTGGGATTGCCTCTGATGAACAACACAGGTTTCTGATACTGGACAGTCTGGTTTGAGTTATTTCATGGAACCTGAAACATCATAACAGCCTTGGCTAGTATCTGGCTAGACTTGTAGCTGACTAGCACAGATGTCAGACCAGTCAGTCATCAGATGTCACCGTTATACAATCATAGTAAGTAAGGACATCATTTCAGTGATATAGCAGTATTAACATTTCAATTAATTGTAACTGACTAGCACATAGGTCAGACTAGTCAGTCATCAGATGTCAAAGTTATACAGTCACAATAAGTAACAACATTTCAATGTTACAGAAGTAGTATTAACATTATCAGTAATAACCATCATCTGGTTTGTTCCTCTCCTGTACATCCTTTCATATTCTATAACTTGATCTTCCCAAATCACATCAGGTACAAATTCAAATACTAATGCCATTCTTAGCATCTACACAAAATTAATACATAAATAAAGAGAGTGACCAAGCGATCAAGTTGCTTTCTTCGGTAGTACATTTACATAGTTTTGGAATTGAAACTGGCTGGGGAACACTCCAGTTTACCAGCTCTAAATGGGCACAAAGATGTGCGCTCAAACTAGGGAAGGAAAAGGCATCGAGGAAGGGGACTAGTCACCTTAACCTCGTAAACGCGGTATACAATTCATTTCCCTATGGCAATCTCTGGTCATGGGACTGCCTTTATCTTCGTAAGCGATAAAGCATTTAATATCGACGAGATACATCATTTAATATAATAAATATTTTCTATTTGGCTGTGGGGCTAGTTTGAATACCTTTTAGTACAAACAACAATCATCCACAAAGCACATGTTTAAATCATATTCAAAATAACAATACATTATATCAATGAATATTATACAGGCATATTTTGTGAATTCTATATGAACCTGAAATAACAAATATTATACACGGTAGTTATCATAATTTCGCTTACCCTCAGACTTCAGATACTGGACTGAAAAATGTTTCTGGCGATCCGCTCACAATTCATGGGTAGTGGCGAAACTCTGCCTCCAGTCTGTCTCAAACCTCTTTCGTTGTCTGTGTCTCAGTTTACCGATACGCTTTATATACGTATAGCGCGGACGTATCGGAGGGTACTGACGTCACAGCTTAAACCTAGGCCTGAAAAATCCTTCCCGAACAGCGATTTCAGCCGATCTGTGCGTCGACTGAAATTTCTCATTCCTGATCTTCGGCTTATACAGTATCCATCCTGTTCCATCTTATCTTGTTTTATACAGCCGATAAATCTCTATCTTCCTATCCATGTAATTTCCCAAACTGTTATTTGTTGATTTTAATATTTAGAACAGAAGTGGGTTTACATGCTTTTCCGCGTAACTGAGGGCAGCCTAAATACGCCTATATCTCCGTAAATGAGAACTTCCTACTGTTCCTTCTTATATGCAGTTATACACAATCCTTCCCTGTACTAAAATGTAAAATCCTTTTCATAATGATTCCCTTCTGCTTTTATTTATCCTTGGCGATTTCCTCTGTCTGATACACATTTCGCTGATACGCCGCCATTTTGAAAGCGGTCAATCGATCGTTGACGGGTTTCTAAATCAACATGAACCCGTTTGCAATGACTTGAAACCAATTTTGCGACAATGTGTAAGCTGTAATACTTATTACGTTATTAGAAAGTATTGTTAGTGTATCAAGGATGACCCGGAAGCGCTTATGTCATAAGTTTCCGCCTCGTGCATGGGTTATCCTGTGTTTAAGCTTTTATCAAAGCTGTGCCGCGCCCTCGAGGCTGTGATGTATCATATCAGCCGCTCCTTGCAAATATTTTAACAAAGGGACAGAACACAGACGTAATGACTAATCCCGGAGAAGGGTGTACGAAGAAAAATACAAAATATCTTCTACTTAGCAGAAAAAATAACAAGGAAAGAAAGAAAGAAAAGTGCGATAATTGACAGCATATAATAAAAATATACCACAAATGTACCGACACTGCCGGAGAGAAACAAAGATCGATAGTGGCCGCCCCGTTTTGTCACACTCAAATTTTTTTAAAATTTTACAACGCAATTTAAATTACACATTATTTATTATTTAATTGAGGTAAAAATCTAAGAAGCATTTAGTTGTGTGAAGTATTTATATTAACATTACTATGTTATTCTATTGTGCTCATTTTGACAAAGTGGATTCTGTTTGTTAGAAAACTGCAAAAGTTAGTAATCAAATTATTCCAGATCACAAGCTCTTTCATATTTTGACATGCACCCTATATATCTAAACGACCCAAGTCACAGGCTACTCAGAGCGTATATCGTCAAAAAGTACATTTTATTTTTACCAGCTCAGCAAGATACACGACAATCCAAACCAACAGTCGTTTCTATTTTATATGAGTCCATATATAACCGACCAGATCCTGCGTCTAGGTTGAACGAGGAGCGCATCACCAAAATGAGACAACATTTTATTTAAAAAATACAAAAGAAAGCTAAACAATAAACTGTACTGAAAGATCCTTTTTATTTGAACACGTACAATAATACAACCGACAGGAACATACGTCTAGGTTTTAAGTCACATCTCGTCAAAATGAGGCACACATTTATTTTTTCTAAAAATGCAGCTCAACACAATCACTAGGCCTTTTATACTAAGAGTATTGTATACACATGCGTGCTATGAAGGAAAGTAGTAAACACGTTAGAAAAGAAAATGGTAAACTATTCTTTCTTGGTGTGGCACGTCGGACATGAAATATATGTCTTATTAATATGCTTATTACCAACACTCGAATGGAGAATGAAATCGCTCTGGCGGTTACGGCAGCCGGAATAACAATAATGTGTGTGACATACAATCACTAAGTCTATTGTATTAGGAGTAGTTTGTACATACACCCTAATGTAACAAATAACATTGTGTTTTGGATGAAACGAGGCAAACAATTAAAGATAAACTAATGTCAGCAAAATTAAAATTAAAGATAACTTGAACATTGGAACTTGGAATGTCAGGACACTAATGCAGACTGGAAAATTAGATAACATCAAGATGGAAATAGAAAGAACGAACGTAAATGTATTAGGGCTATGTGAAATGTAATATACCGGAACATGTGAAATGTATTCTGGCAATTACAAAATAATTGATTCCCGAGGAAATAAACATGAAAGAGCAGACGGCATAATATTAGATGTAGGAAGGGCAAGAACATTAATAGTCTAGTCCCTGACCATAAGACCCGTAGCAATTTTGTGGTGGACGAACTGTCTCTTCAGATCCTGTTACGGCATGCCTAAAGGAAGGGTAAAATCTTGGGTAGACATCTGGCAACCCGGGCATAAGTTTTAAAGGATACCATTATGTTTTTGGCAAATACGTGCAGTGGCTAGTATTGAATTTTGTAATTTTCTGTTCTTGTCAGTATAGTTATACCATATCTGACATGCTATTTGGATTCCTTATAAAATTTCCTGTAAGATATTTTAACTCCTCTGGGACCTTTGACTGTGAATATTCAAGGAAACAACAAACCAAAAAAAAAAAAAAAAAACAGTTGCATAAAAAAATAGGAAAAGACGACAACGTATTGAAGTATGAACATTAAATTGGGTTAGAAAACGTCCTCATTGAAAGCCATGTGTTGTGTCCAAAAATAGCAGAGAGTGTCCTTAAAGGTAGCAATTACATAAAGTCAGTGAAAGAAATGTTTATGCTAGCGTAAGTGGTAGGGAGGCTTAAACGGAAAGCATTTTTCAGTACCACTGAGGATGATGCTGGATTAGCTACGCACGTTGGTGATGTGCTCAATGTTACGCAACACTCAATAACAGAAGACGCACAACTCAAGTTCCAATAGCTGATCACAACATTAGAAGAAACATTGAAATCGTTGGATGTTTTCACACAGGAACAAGTTAAGAATTCTGAGCAGTGCAAATTTCAGGAGGGATTCTTGCACCTGATATGTCTTTTAAAGAACCTCATAAGAGCGGATAAGGAATTGAACTGGAATCTGTACCTGCAAACAGTGAAGATAGGTCCTTCCAACTTTGTACAGTTTTGATAGAGTCACCTATTTGAGATGGGGTTCATTGTTCTTCGAGCAAATGATGAATCTTGACACTCATTATTCTGAGATTTATGATCGATTCAAAAAAGGTGATTTTGTTGTTAATCGAAGAACAAATGGAAAGTTGAATGCCGTTGGTGTCGACATGGCTGTCGACCAAACAATATACCGCTCTCATAAGTCAGCTGGAGGGATCTTTGGCCAAACAAAAAGGAAGGAATACATTGCTGAATGGGAGTTTGCTTACCATGAAGTCCTCCTCATAAGAAAAACATTTCAAGGGTTGCTGACTATTAAATCAGTTGATTATGAGCTGAAAATGCTTCACTGAACAGGAAGCTTCAGAAATAGAATGGAAGCCAACATCCAACAAAAGCTCCAGTATGTTGAAAGTGGAGAAAAACCATGCCTTGGAACAGATGAAGTTAGGCGTCACAACATTCTAACTAATGCATTTGTTCCAGCATTAGATCCCGAGATGATGCTCAAATATTTGACGACATCACATGAAGTTGTCATCATGTTTATAACCCGCCCAAATCCATTATCTGCATCTATTCACCTGCAAAAACTTCCCACTTTTCTAAGTATAGCAACCAGACATACAGATGAAAAGCAAACTGTGAAAAATGCAATCAATGATCATTTGCAGGTTCTGAGAAAAGTTGATATTGCCAAGGAGAGAGGAGTGACAATGGTAGAAATTCTTACCTACGATTTTTCACCTTCATCTATATTAGATGAAAATGGTGCTACTACCAAACCCAAGAAGTCTCAACTCATGTCTGAGTTGACAAACAATTAGATACCACAGACATAAATTTCCAAAAAAGAGCATACCCTGAGAACCAGTGTTGTTGTTGTCATGAATCTGTTGCGCAGGTTGCCAGTTAAGGGAAACGACACATTTGAAGACGCTTACAATCCTTGACAGTAATTTGAATATTGTCTGCAAATTCAGTCGTGTTGACTTAGTTTTTGACAGCTACCTCCAATCTTCAATCAAAACTGCTGAGAGAGAAAGAAGGTCTTCTGTGCAACCGCTACAGTTGACTTCCAATGCTACCACTACGAAGCTTTCTGAGCAGATGGCAAGATTTTGGGCGTCAGTTGACAACAAAAGTTTGAGTCAAGATGCCCTGAGCGAGTTTCTGAAGATGGTATCAACTAATCGACAATGGGAAACTATCCTTAGCGACGTGTTGCTTGTAAAAAAGGTCCTACTCCGGCGTTAGCAATAAAAGATGGAAGCTTCACAAAAATCAAATGTATTCTTCAAGTAACTGTTGAGGAGGCTCACTTACGTATTATTCCTTACGGTTTCAACACCGTTAAACCAAGGTTGCAGCGTGTCGTTGTGCTTTCAATCAATAAAGATGTGAGAATGTAAGAACTTGACTTCGTTCTCCTTAATTTTTGATTTGGTTTACTTTGTTACATAGTATGGTAACCACTCTTCGTGTCTAAAAATTTCTCCTTCAAAACACTCAAATGCTGGAATGAACTAGTATCAAATGAAGAAACATCTTGGCTTGGACGATTTGGGAAATTTTAAATAAAAACTATGTACATATTCTCATCGTCACGATACAAGAATGGCATGTGTGCTCCAATTCTAGTCTTGCTTTCGATAAGTTCGACTTTCTTCAACTATATCATGTCTTCTGATATAACAGCTTGTCAATAATGTGCATATATTTCCACTGTTCTATATTTTCTTTATTCAAATTCTCAATATACTTCTACATATTTTCATTTATTCTTTTCCATTATCATCGGGGAAATGGCTTCCCGGCACAGCAAATGTTCACATATATTAATTCCATTTTCGAAGTATTTAGCGTCCCGAAGGAATAACCAATTCTATTTCTCCTTAATATATTTCTTTTATATGCTTCCGTTATCGATGAATTTAGCGTCCCGACATATCAGTTACTTTCATCTATTTCTTGGAACACATTTCCATTCTTCCGGGAATTATCATCCCGCATTATATTCATTTTTAATCTTGGCAACTTATTCTGCTTATAGTTTACAGCACATTTTGCTTACCACATTCTCTCGTATATCCACTGAATAAATACTTCTTTGGCTGACATACAAGCCATAGGGATAAACACATCTAGACGCTATGGCGTCACACAAAAACTCACTTTATCACGTTACTCCCTAGTTACTCATCTCGTAGTAACTGCATTCTTGTCTCTCTTGCCTTCAGTGGAAGTACGACATGGTGTGACAAAAACTAGGTGTTAATAATAATTTTTCGCGATTGAAATCACACCATGAAGTAGCCCCAACACTTGTACAAGCTCTTCTTTACGAGGTCACATGAAAAGATCATTTCACATGGTATACTCATGCTCTATCGTGTTGATCATGGAAGAACCATTAGCTCCAATGGATTTTGGATGGACAATCAGTACTGATGACTCATCACTCACGCCAGACCCTTGCACTAGTGTGCTACCTGAAAATGTGATTCTTACCTGTACTTGCAAGAGCTGTCATACAAAACGATGCCGGTGCGGTAAAAACATTGTTTCTTGTACGTCCTTTCACAAATGCAAAATGTCTTGTGACATTCAGGAACTTTCATAAAGTACTGAAAATGATCATTTAACTGTGTATAGTTTGTGATTCTCATGTTTTTTAATGTATCGGAATTTAATGTTCATACTCCAATACATTATAACATATTCCCATCTTTTATGCAATTTCTTTTTTTTTCCCTTGAATATTCACAGTCAAAGGTCACAGAAGAGTAAAACTAGTCTTAGCTTATAGGCAATTTTATAAGGAATCCAAAAACATGTCAGATGAGGTATAGGTTTACTGAGAAGAACAGAAAATTACGAAATTCAATACTGGCCACGGCACGTATATGCCAACTACAAAATGGTATCCTATAAACTTATGCCCGGGTTGCCAGATGGCTACCCACGATTGTACCCTTCCTTTAGGCACGCCCTAACAGGATTTGAAGAGAAAACTCGTCCACCTCAAAATTCCTACGTGTCTTATGGTCAGGGTCTGTATTATAAAGGAATTTTGAGCAGCATCAGATGGAGTCCTGTTAGTTAAATTGTACATGCAAATAAATGAGCTAACAGGCAGAAGGACACAAGCAGTCACTAGGTGTTTGAAATAAAAAGAAGGAACATTGTTAATGGGTATGAGAACATGATAGAAAGGTGGACATAATACGTCAAGGAGCTGTATGGCGATGAAAGACCAGATTTGAATGACCAGAAAAGTTGTAAAGGACCTCGAATACCTGTGGCAGAGGTAGAGAATACCATGCACCACACGAAGAAAGACAAAGCGCCTGAACGAAATAATGTAACAGTAGAGGAAATGAAAGCTTTGGGAGAATTTGGAGTAGAGGTGATAACACAATTTCTAAATGACAGTGGTCAAATACCTGATGATCCATATTCATAGCTTTGCCAAAGAAAGCTGGAGTCATGGAATGTGAAGTCTTACGAGTCATGTAACCAAAATATTATTACGAATTATCATGAGAAGGGTGTGAAATAAAATTAAACAACAAATCAGTTATGAACAGTGTGGATTTGTAGAGGTTAAAGGCACAAACAATGATATATGTATTTTAAGAACATTAATAGAAAGAGCCATAGAGGTGAGACAGATCTGTTCTTGTACTTTATAGATTACGTACAGACTTGAAGATAGAGAACAGTGACAAAAAGAAAAAAGTGAAAATGAAGGCTTTAGCCTTAATAGCAAACAGACAGAAGTAACGGTCGTGTCAGAGAAAGATCTTCCCCAGAATGCACTATCAAAGTAAATGGAAAAGTTTTAAAACAAGTCGATAAATTCAATACCTGGACACATTAATAAAAACGGAAGTGAAGAGCAGAATAGCTCAGGCAAAAACAGCACTCTATACTTGCTTACATACTTAGTCGTTTCCCTTCTACTATGAGTTGTAGAGGTTTGGAAGAGAAAGCTCCAGACTATCCTATCGGCTGTCTTCCTCCTGGCCTGATTCCATTCTAGTCCTCGGTCCTTCAAAGATTGTCTAATGTTGTCCTCCCAGCGGACTCTGGGTCATCCTGGGAGTCTGGATCCCTGGCTCTTTGTTTCCCATGCTTGTCGTGGTAGCCGATCTTCTCCCATTCTGCAGACATGACCAAACCATCTTAGTTGGGACTGTTCTACTTGGGTCTGCAGGGGGTGGGATTTTAGGCCTTGACGTTTCGTCTGGTTGCGGACCATGTCTCTTCTTGTTACTTCAACCACCTTCCTCAGATACCTCATTTCTCAGGTTTGGATCTGGCTTTTATGGGTTGTTGTCATTGCCCATGACTTCGCATCCATATGTCAAGACTGGGACATAGGTGGAGCTGTATACAGCCATCTTCGTTTTCTTACCAACCTCTCTAGATGTGAACCAACTGTGGTGGTTTTGATGTTATTAAGTGTGGTTGCTATGTTACCTAGTGTACTGAATGAGGTCAGCTGTGAAGGTGCCTGAAGATAAAAATTTATGTGAGTTTTACAGGATACCTTTCTGCTACCACCTATGACCTCAAACAGACTTATTCTGCTATTATGTATGTTAGCTACGTTTAGTGTCTAGGGTAATGAAATGTGGTGTGCAGGTAATTAAGTACACAGACACACACATATAAACACTAGGTCTAATACTAAGCTCTATGATCAAGTAAATTAACACTGTGTTGAAATTTAAAATTAAAAATTTTTTTAAAATTTATTTAGTCCTGAACCAAGTTTTCTTCTGGTCAGGACGTGTGAATCAAGATGAATTTATATCAATAAAAGAGCATATAATTGAATAATCAATAGAAAAGTTTGTACATAGATATATACGTGAAATTTGTTAATATGGATACTAACTACAGAGTCTTTGGGTAAACTAGTACTGGATGACGGGTCGTGATGTTATCATCATATCCAGTTCTTGTTATACTGTTCATTGGTTTTTAACAGGGTAACTGGTGGTAAAGTTCTTTATTCACAGTGTTTTTTTTTTAAATTTATTTATGGTTAGTGATGAATCAACAGCAGGCCAGGTCTTCAATACTTAACTGGCCTGTGACGATGTAGTAAAGATGTTCACTTGGCCCACTCCTCACAGTTGCGGAGGTAAAATGATAGGCTACTCCTCACAGTTGCTGAGGTAAACTAATAGGCTTCTAGTCATCCACCGTTTGATCTCTACAGAGCATCTGGCACTAGCACAGTGCCAGACAAAGAAACTCTGAAACCACAAAATTAGGCCATGTGTTAACACACTGCCTACTTCACCCTGTTTACATACAATAATATATAACACAACAAGACAAGATCAGATCTCTCTGACCGACCCAGCACCTCTCATCCAGGCTGTCATCAAGTAGCACCAGTTTCCCATTCCTCTATGACTGCACTGCATCTGAAATATGCTCATTAGTCTCTTTTTCCATCTAATAAGGTGGGTGATATGTTCCCACTGATCTCCTGAAATAAAGATCTGTCTTCTACATTCTTGGATATGTTTTCCCATATTATTCATTCGCCTCTTGGCCCTGGGCTGTCGCTGGGGACTTAGAATAAGTACTCACTTGTCGTAATCATTTTTCATGACATGGCAGTATCAATCACTCAGAATTGTTAAATAAAAAGGTTAATAATTTTTCCCTTACCACCGTCTAAAAGGATAGGCCGTTAGTCTTCATGTTATACTAGTTAGTTTTCAATGACACTAGAAAACGATGGCGTGGGCGAAGAAGTAGCAGCGTATCTTATCCAAATTTTATAACTACATTTCATTTTAACTGTTATCTTTATAAAGGGAGGAATTTTAGCGTTGCATCACTGAATTTTCACAACACCAACAAAGAATGAGAAGTCAGTGATCGACTATGCCATTGTTAGGAGGAGCTCATTCAAATATGTCCGGGATACTTGTTACGGTAGATTAATTGGCATTGTCTGCTAGAGGTTAGCAGCATGCGATTTCAGGGGTTACAACGTTTAATGTAATGTAAAAGTATTATTAGCCTAGTGAACGCTGTGACGTTTCAGCGTTGGTAGTCACGCACCGTGACCAAGAGACGGGACCCTTTCTTGAATGACCGTCAAACGGAGAAGACGTGTCTTTATATTCTTATAGTGTCGGGCATGGAATGCCACACAGTTATATTGTATTTTGTTATGGACATGGGTCAGTCCACTGTTATGATGAAGAAAGATGAAGTTACAGGTTAGTAATTGACTAAACCTTGTCGAGATGAATTAACAGTCCGTTTTAGTTATACTAGTGCCAGACGCATAATCTCACTGTCGGTCGTTGAATTTACCAACCACGCGTGAATATAGTTATGTCGTTCTGCCTACAGTAATTCAGATGTATGAGACAAAGGACTGATATGCAAGATAGCTAATTCAACATAGGATTCTAAATTATATTTGTGATGTAATTCATGATCAACGTACGATGTCTACAGAATGTATAATAAATTGTTTTTGTTTGGACTCTAGACTACATCATGCGTAAATGCCGCGCTTCGAAAGTACAACCTTCAACGCATTTTAGGTTTGATGAAGATTTAAATGATCAAGAAGACCAGACGATGGAATACGGTTATCAGCCAACAAGGAGCAAACAGTACTAGGCATTCATCTAGTCCGTTGATGAACTTGACATCGCCGGTGCCCTTTAAAGATAAGTCTAGACTTAGGACGGTTGTCATTCATATAGCACAATACTAAGTCCATTTCTCTGTGCAGGCATGTCCACTCTATTTGTTATATATCTATGTTATATCTGTTTTTTCCGTTGATGTTGTCCCTTATTTGTGGGTATGGATGGGCGGCGGATTGAAATCAATTCTATGGCTCCTTGGATACCACGAACTGATTTTAATTGTTCTTAAGTCCGTTAGTTAATTGCATTTTTACGAAGAACCCATCGATGGCTTTCCGATGATTTTTGTTCGATCGTATTTGCAATTAATTGACCTTGCATGTTAGGTATCTAGTCGTGTTATAACTGGGGTAATTATTTCTTTAAAAACTACAAATTGCGTCTTCTAGGCTTTAGATTCAAACACGTGTGCAGACCGCATCATCATTTGTTTCTTTTCTCTCCGTTTCTACCCCGTCTAAAAGGATAGGCCGTTAGTCTTCATGTTATACTAGTTAGTTTTCTATGACACTAGAAAACGATGGCGTGGGCGAAGAAGTAGCAGCGTATCGTATCCAAATTTTATAACTACATTTCATTTTAACTGTTATCTTTATAAAGGGAGGAATTTTAGCGTTGCATCACTGAATTTTCACAACACCAACAAAGAATGAGAAGTCAGTGATCGACTATGCCATTGTTAGGAGGAGCTCATTCAAATATGTCCGGGATACTAGAGTCTGGATGGGGCCAGAGATTTGAAGTGATCACTACCTGCTTACAATCAAAAGAACAACTGAAAGAGTTGCTCATCTTAGGAACTGCCCAGCATACCGCAAGAAACCAAGTAAACGAAAGGAAGAAATGAGCATTAAGACCTACAAGCTGAGAGAGCCAAAAATTAAAACCAGACATCAGGGGCTTATTGCTACAGCGGTGAGAAACACAGAAGAACAACTTGATGACTTGGAAACACTGTGGCTTAAATTCAAGGACATCATAAAGACAGCTGCTGCAGAAGCGTGTGGTGAAGTCCGACTTGGGAACAAGAGAAAGAGGACACCTTGGAGGACAGAGGAAGTCAAAGAGAAAATAAGAGAGAAGAAAATGGCATGGAAACAATACTTAGGAGCTAAAAACACAGCAGGACAAATAGAGAAATATAGAGAATATGTGATACTCAGAACAGAAGCAAAGAACAAGGTGCTAGCAGCAAAACAGAAGTCCTGGGAAGAATTTGGAGAAAAGCTAGAAAAAAGATGCTCAAGAAAACCAGAAATTGTTCTATAAGACCCTAAAGAACATGAGGAAGTAAAAACAATGCCCTCTCAAATTTATAAAGGACAAGGAAGGCAAATTGCTTACTGTCTAGGGTAATGAAATGTGGTGTGCAGGTAATTAAGTACACAGACACACACATATAAACACTAGGTCTAATACTAAGCTCTATGATCAAGTAAATTAACACTGTGTTGAAATTTAAAATTTACAATTTTTTTAAAATTTATTTAGTCCTGAACCAAGTTTTCTTCTGGTCAGGACGTGTGAATCAAGATGAATTTATATCAATAAAAGAGCATATAATTGAATAATCAATAGAAAAGTTTGTACATAGTTTGTACATACGTGAAATTTGTTAATATGGATACTAACTACAGAGTCTTTGGGTAAACTAGTACTGGATGACGGGTCGTGATGGTATCATCATATCCAGTTCTTGTTATACTGTTCATTGGTTTTTAACAGGGTAACTGGTGGTAAAGTTCTTTATTCACAGTGTTTTTTTTAAAATTTATTTATGGTTAGTGATGAATCAACAGCAGGCCAGGTCTTCAATACTTAACTGGCCTGTGACGATGTAGTAAAGATGTTCACTTGGCCCACTCCTCACAGTTGCTGAGGTAAAATGATAGGCTACTCCTCACAGTTGCTGAGGTAAACTAATAGGCTTCTAGTCATCCACCGTTTGATCTCTTCAGAGCATCTGGCACTAGCACAGTGCCAGACAAAGAAACTCTGAAACCACAAAATTAGGCCATGTGTTAACACACTGCGTACTTCACCCTGTTTACATACAATAATATATAACACAACAAGACAAGATCAGATCTCTCTGACCGACCCAGCACCTCTCATCAAGGCTGTTATCAAGTAGCACCAGTTTCCCATTTCTCTATGACTGCACTGCATCTGAAATATGCTCATTAGTCTCTTTTTCCATCTAATAAGGGGGGGGGGGGTGATATGTTCCTACTGATCTCCTGAAATACAGATCTGTCTTCTACATTCTTGGATATGTTTTCCCATATTATTCATTCGCCTCTAGGCCCTGGACTGTCGCTGGGGACTTAGAATAAGTACTCACTTGTCGTAATCATTTTTCATGACATGGCAGTATCAATCACTCAGAATTGTTAAATAAAAAGGTTAATAATTTTTCCCTTACCACAATTCAAATGAAAACACACAGATACGTTGTACTAGCACAAACTCAGCTGGGCTGCTGGCTATACTATGGCGTCCCACTTGTAATATCATCTATCTTTACTGGGCGTCACAGTTCTAAGCATCAACGATCTGTTGCTGTGGACAGTCTTCAACAAATGGCACTTGCCGGCTAATTTTTGTCAACAATATTACTCGTTCGTCCAATCAGAGTACTTCCCCTCTACAGTTTAAATATTTAAACCTAAATGTCTAATTTGAGTCTAGTTTCGGTCTAGTGTGAAATGTACTTCTGTCGGTCTGTCCGTTCGAACTTGGGTTTTCCCAAAATTACACTTGGTTTTTGACCAAACTACAAAAAAAAACTACACAGATTTTGTGTCCCTTACGTATAAGATTTCTATGCTAAAATATTTTTAGCTTCTACCCTCCTTGTCTGCCCCTTATCCACATGTAATTTGTTTTCCTGCGTTAGTCTCAAGGACGTGTCAAAAGTAACTTTAGTGAGAAGTATGCACAAATAACTGTCTGCTCGTCTGTATTGAACAATACAGTCTTTCGTCAATATCTTCCGTGTTATCTGTCCGTCTTTGTAATTAAAAGTATATTATTTCTCAGGGAAAGATGGACTGTCAAACTAGCTAATTTTTATTCTCCTAATTTTATTATTAAGAAAATACATAATTTTTTTCCCTGTTAGTCTTGTAATTTGTCTTTACTACTCGTTCATGGCGTTTGCCGCTATATTCAAATTAAAACGACTATTTCCCGTAGAACGTCCAAGATACGTCTGTTTCTGACAAGAGCTAAGGTCGTTTTTCGTGTTCAATTTCTTACATTGTGTCAACTAGTGGCGTATCTTCGTGTTATCTGTCCGTCTTTGTTTTTTTTCTTTAAAAAACTAGTGGCGTAATTTTTTCTTTAAAAACTACAAATTGCGTCTTCTAGGCTTTAGATTCAAACACGTGTGCATACCGCATCATCATTTGTTTCTTTTCTCTCCGTTTCTACCCCGTCTAAAAGGTAGGCCGTTAGTCTTCATGTTATAGTAGTTAGTTTTCAATGACAATAGAAAACGATGGCGTGGGCGAAGAAGTAGCAGCGTATCTTATCCAAATTTTATCCCTACATTTCATTTTAACTGTTATCTTTATAAAGGGAGGAATTTTAGCGTTGCATCACTGATTTTTCTCCACACATCTCCCCACCTGAGAACATGCACTAATGCAAGTTCCAAAAACCAGTGATACACATAGATAAAATTAACTCCTTACGCCTGCTAACTACTCTAATTTTGATCACAGGGGTGCCTACTGAGGAAATCTGCACCGACATTCTGTGAGCTCTGGATATATTCAATGTTAAATTGATATGGTTGTAACAATAAAGACCATCGTAACAATCTAGCATTTTCATGCTTGGCCTGAGATAAGAATACGAGAGGCTGGTGATCTGTTTGGACCACAAAAGTCCTACCATACAGATAGATTTGGAACTTTTTTATTGCCCAGATTAACGCTAAACACTCTTTTTCGCTTGTGGAATAACCTTGTTCCGCTTTGTTCAACTTGCGGCTAGCATAAGCGACTGGGTTCAGTTCCCCATTGGGTGAAGAGGACCTTTGCAACAAAGTAGCCCCCAGGCCTACATTGCTTGCGTCCGTTCTCACCACAAAGTCCTGAGTCAAATCAGGCAATTTGAGAATAGGCTTGCTAGTGAGTTTTTCCTTTAACTCTTGGAATGCCAATTCACATTGCGCTGACCAAACACTTTTATCTGGATTTCCCTTGCGAGTCAAATCAGTTAGAGGAGCACATATAGAGTTAAAATTTTTGATATATTTTTGGTAAAACCCACATAACGACACGAATGATCGCACGTCTTTTTTTGTTTGCGGTCTAGGTGCTCTCTGCAGTTTTTCCAAGTTCTTGGGGTCAGGGGTCATATTACCCTGATATACAGTATGTCCCAAGAATTCCAACTCTTTGCATCCAATACAACATTTTGTTGGTCTAGCAGTCAAGTTCGCTTCTCTGAGCCTATCAAATAGCATATTCAGAGAGTTAATGTGTTCTTCAAATGTTTCTGTGGCGATGCGGATATCATCCATGAAATTTGTGATACATGGATTATTCAAGGGATCCAACAATTTGCGCATCATCCTAGAAAATACACTCGGAGCATTTTTCAATCCGAATGGTAACATGTTGAATTCATAATGTCCCTCCGAGGTGCTAAAAGCTAAATAAGGTCGAACTTCAGGCTTCACTGGAATCTGGTAAAAGCCTTTGCTAAGATCCACCTTCGAAAAGTATTTTGCATTGTTCAATCTGGCAAACAACTGTTTTGTGTCCGGTAATGGATCCACCTGACCTTCTGTGACAGCATTCAGTTTCGTGTAATCTATGCACAGTCTATGTTCCCCAGACGGTTTCCTCCACAAAACTACACTGGAGCTAAAAGAAGATTCACTGTGAGAAATAATCCATTCTTTCAACAAATAATCTATCTCCTCTTTCAATGCCTTCTCCTTAGCGAACGGAACAGAATAGGCTCTCATACAGATTGGTGTTGAGTCTACCAGCTTCATGTCATACTGTAGCAAATTAGTATGCCCCGGTTTGTCTGTTAACACATCCGTATGTTCCTCAAGAACCTGTTGAACTCTCTCCCTCTGATTTTTAGTCAGGTGCTTACTGACTTTTACCTGTGCGGCTGTCTCACATGGGTGTAATGGGTATTCATGTGAGGTGAGTGGTTCCTTTTTCATTTCAGTTGCGATAGCCAAAGTCAGTAAAGGGGTGCCTTCCTGGATTTGTCTGCCCAGATACTTCTTTAAAAGGTTCACATGATATATTTTCTCCTTCCCCTTTTTGTCAATTTTATAGTTTGTTCTAGACACTTTCTCTAGAACCGTATATGGACCTTCCCATCCAATTTGCAACTTATTATAGCTGCCGGGTAGTAGAAGAAGCACTTTCTCTCCCACAGCTAATTCTCTGTCCTTTGCTTTCCTATTAAAATAAGCTGCATGTTTCTTCCTGGCTTGTCTCAAATTATCATTTGCCAGTTTCCATTCAGCTTTCAGACGTGTGGTCAGCTCGTTCACATATTGATATGATGAGGTAACAGTCTCTTCTGCCTTCTCATCTGTCCAGGTCCTCAACAATGCTTCTAATGGACCTTTCATTGGCCTCCCAAATAACAGGGTTGCGGGTGCCATCCCGGTTGAACTATGTGGTACTTCCCGGTACGCGAACAACGCAGCGAGCAAAAATTGATCCCATATCAGGTTTCTCATGTGCCAGCTTCCTCAGGATAGAAATGAGGGTCCCATTGAACCTCTCTACCTGGCCGTTCCCTTGTGGATGGTACGGACTACAATGGAAGTGTCTGGCTTGAAATAGCTTAAAAACTTCTTCCGTTAGTTTCCCCTTGAACTGTGAGCCATTATCAGTCAAGATTTGATGCGGGAATCCTAATCTTGTGAATATTGTAAGTAATGTCTCTGCCACATGTTTCGAATCAATTGATGACAGGGCTACCGCCTCTCCCCACATAGAACAAGTGTCCACCAGAGTAAGGATGTAACTGTTCCTCCTCTTGGTCCGAGTTAGAGGTCCCTCAATATCCACTGCAACCCTCTCAAAAGGTGTTCCCACTATGGGCATTTCCCCTAGAGTTGCAGGAGCAGTCCAATGCTTTGGAGCTACCCTTTGACATTCTGGACAGGATTTTACATATCTTTTTATATCTTCCGTTATCCCTGGCCAGAAGTAATGACAAGCTATACGCTGTCCTGTGGCGCTGATCCCCATGTGACCACTGAAGGGAATCGCATGCCCTAGTTCCATCACTTTCTCCCGATATGAAGTGGGAAGAACCAGCTGGTTGTTACCATTTGTTCCAGTTCCGGCCTTCCTGTATAGCAATTTGTTCTTCATAATATAATCTCTCTTGCTTGGAGGTGTGTGGCTTTTGGGCAATTTTTTAAAACATGGCTTGAGTGTCCTATCCTCAGCCTGCGCCTTCCTCATCTCTTCTGGACGAGCATTTATAGGTTCACCTTCTTCTTCCTTTGACTGTGACCTGGTCTGCACTGTCGCCATGATCACAGGTCTCTCTGGATTCCCCAAGAAGACGTATCTACACCCCAATATCAGAAGGTAGATTGGTTCATCTATCACTGCTGCTCTGATTTCTCCTTCCACATAGCGAGTTTTCACCGTTATCCTTGCGATGGGAAGTGTCATGAGTGGTATGTCCTTAGTCGCCCCTTGTATTTAAACTGTTTTGGTGGTATACTGACTTGGGTCCACTAGGCTAGCCTTCACAACTGAATCATAATCCAAACCTGTATCATATAGGCACCTTATGGTGATCCCATTACAAATAACATCCTCACAAACTGGGGGGTGATAAGGTTCCTGCTGTCCATTAGGTTTAACCTTTAATCTCTGGTTCCCCGATTTCATTGCAGCAATGTTAGAAGGTTTCCTTTTACAAAATTCGGTGTTATGGTTGTCCTTCTTACACCATTTACACCACCTCTTTCCTTGGTTAAACGGTTTTCTTTCATTATATTTTTGGTCATTGAACTGTGAGTTTCTATCACGATAATCATTGCGTGGCCTATCAAAGTTTGTCCTACCTTTGTTACCTTGTTCTCTGGTATCAAACTTATTAAAGTGCTGTGTGGCCTTAAAATTCTCTATATGTTTCTTTTTAGTGCCAGCTACCTCTGCCTGGGCTGCTTGATACCTCTCAGCGACATTCATAACCTCCCCAAACCTCTCTGCACCTTGTTCCATGAGAAATTTTCTCAGGTCTGGAGCCATGGACTCTCTTAATTGCTTTATCATGATCATTTCTTTGAGATCTTGGGTCTTCCCCAGAGCAGTCCATTTCTCCAAATAGGTTTCCAGTCTGGCAGAGAATTGGTGGTATGTCTCCCCAGACAAACGTTTGGCATTTCTAAACTTCTTACGATAAAATTCACCATTCTTTTCCTATCTTAATAACAGAGCCTGCTTTAGCATGTCATAATTGTCTTGGTCGTCTCTATTCATTTTAGCAAAAACTTCATAAGAAGTACCCCTAAGCCCCTGGGATAACTTAAGACTCCACCTCTCTCTCTCTAACCCATACGTGGTAGACAAAAGTTCAAATCTACCCAGATACCCTTGTATGTCATCGTCTTTCTCAACAAAATGGTCTAAATGAAAACCCATAGCTGAGGTTGAGGCTCCCTGACTAACAGTGGCATCGGAGGGAAAGAGGCTGGCACCATTGTCAGGAGCATGGCCTTGTACTTCCAACTCCCTTAGTCGTAATTCGTGCTCCCTCTGCAATCTTCTATCTTCTGCTTCCCTCTCGACAGTCAATCTTTTTTCCTCTCTTTCAGCAGCCTGTCTCTTTTCATCTGCTTCAGCAGCCTGTCTCTTTTCTTCTCTTTCAGCAGCCTGTCTCTTTTCCTCTGATTCAGCAGCCTGTCTCTTTTCCTCTGCTTCTAATTTCTTCTCTTCAAATTGGAGCCGCTTTATTTCAGCCACCCTATCTGCCTCCAATGCCTTAGCCTCTTTGTCAGCCTCAATCTGCAGCCTCTAAGTTCTTTGTCAGCCTCAATTTGTAACCTCTTCTCTTCAGCTAACCTCCTATCTTCCCTTTCAATATACTTGTCACATTCTGAAGTTACATATTGGATCAAAGCCTGACCCTCCATGTTCATCTCCTTAGCAGTCAGCACAGCAGCCGATCTGAATTTGGCTAGATCTGCCATACTGTATCACACACCTTAATAATGTCTAAGATAGATTACCAAATCTAATTACCAAAGTAACACTAATTAATTAATTACCACTGGCTGTGAAGATTCATTACTTTTACTTTCCACCTTAAATATTACTTTTAATTTTAGGGACACTGTTGAACTTATACAAGCTTATACCCAACTAGTTTAATTCCCGGACCAGGAGAACCTTATATATTTGATAAATTTAAATCCCGGGACACGAGCTACCCAATATATGTGGTGGTTTTGATGTTATTAAGTGTGGTTGCTATGTTAACTAGCGTACTGAATGAGGGCAGCTGTGAAGGTGCCTGAAGATAAAAATTTATGTGAGTTTTACAGGATACCTTTCTGCTACCACCTATGACCTCAAACAGACTTATTCTGCTATTATGTATGTTAGCTACGTTTAATGTCTAGGGTAATGAAATGTGGTGTGCAGGTAATTAAGTACACAGACACACACATATAAACACTAGGTCTAATACTAAGCTCTATGATCAAGTAAATTAACACTGTGTTGAAATTTAAAATTAAAATTTTTTTTTTAATTTATTTAGTCCTGAACCAAGTTTTCTTCTGGTCAGGACGTGTGAATCAAGATGAATTTATATCAATAAAAGAGCATATAATTGAATAATCAATAGAAAAGTTTGTACATAGATATATACGTGAAATTTGTTAATATGGATACTAACTACAGAGTCTTTGGGTAAACTAGTACTGGATGACGGGTCGTGATGTTATCATCATATCCAGTTCTTGTTATACTGTTCATTGGTTTTTAACAGGGTAACTGGTGGTAAAGTTCTTTATTCACAGTGTTTTTTTTTAAATTTATTTATGGTTAGTGATGAATCAACAGCAGGCCAGGTCTTCAATACTTAACTGGCCTGTGACGATGTAGTAAAGATGTTCACTTGGCCCACTCCTCACAGTTGCTGAGGTAAAATGATAAGCTACTCCTCACAGTTGCTGAGGTAAACTAATAGGCTTCTAGTCATCCACCGTTTGATCTCTTCAGAGCATCTGGCACTAGCACAGTGCCAGACAAAGAAACTCTGAAACCACAAAATTAGGCCATGTGTTAACACACTGCCTACTTCACCCTGTTTACATACAATAATATATAACACAACAAGACAAGATCAGATCTCTCTGACCGACCCAGCACCTCTCATCCAGGCTGTCATCAAGTAGCACCAGTTTCCCATTCCTCTATGACTGCACTGCATCTGAAATATGCTCATTAGTCTCTTTTTCCATCTAATAAGGTGGGTGATATGTTCCCACTGATCTCCTGAAATAAAGATCTGTCTTCTACATTCTTGGATATGTTTTCCCATATTATTCATTCGCCTTTTGGCCCTGGACTGTCGCTGGGGACTTAGAATAAGTACTCACTTGTTGTAATCATTTTTCATGACATGGCAGTATCAATCACTCAGAATTGTTAAATAAAAAAGTTAATAATTTTTCCCTTACCACAATTCAAATGAAAACACACAGATACGTTGTACTAGCACAAACTCAGCTGGGCTGCTGGCTATACTATGGCGTCCCACTTGTAATATCATCTATCTTTACTGGGCGTCACAGTTCTAAGCATAAACGATCTGTTGCTGTGGACAGTCTTCAACAGATGGCACTTGCCGGCTAATTTTTGTCAACAATATTACTCGTTCGTCCAATCAGAGTACTTCCCCTCTACAGTTTAAATATTTAAACCTAAATGTCTAATTTGAGTCTAGTTTCGGTCTAGTGTGAAATGTACTTCTGTCGGTCTGTCCGTTCGAACTTGGGTTTTCCCAAAATTACACTTGGTTTTTGACCAAACTACAAAAAAAACTACACAAATTTTGTCTCACTTACGTATAAGATTTCTATGCTAAGTTATTTTTAGCTTCTACCCTCCTTGTCTGCCCCTTGTCCACATGTAATTTGTTTTCCTGCGTTAGTCTCAAGGACGTGTCAAAAGTAACTTTAGTGAGAAGTATGCACAAATAACTGTCTGCTCGTCTGTATTGAACAATACAGTCTTTCGTCAATATCTTCCGTGTTATCTGTCCGTCTTTGTAATTAAAAGTATATTATTTCTCAGGGAAAGATGGACTATCAAACTAGCTAATTTTTATTCTCCTAAACTTATTATTAAGAAAATACATAATTTTTTTCCCTGTTAGTCTTGTAATTTGTCTTTACTACTCGTTCATGGCGTTTGCTTCTATATTCAAATTAAAACGACTATTTCCCGTAGAACGTCCAAGATACGTCTGTTTCTGACAAGAGCTAAGGTCGTTTTTCGTGTTCAATTTCTTACATTGTGTTAACTAGTGGCGTAATTATTTCTTTAAAAACTACAAATTGCGTCTTCTAGGCTTTAGATTCAAACACGTGTGCAGACCGCATCATCATTTGTTTCTTTTTTCTCCGTTTCTACCCCGTCTAAAAGGATAGGCCGTTAGTCTTCATGTTATTCTAGTTAGTTTTCAATGACACTAGAAAACGATGGCGTGGGCGAAGAAGTAGCAGCGTATCTTATCCAAATTTTATAACTACATTTTATTTTAACTGTTGTCTTTATAAAGGGAGGAATTTTAGCGTTGCATCACTGAATTTTCACAACACCAACAAAGAATGAGAAGTCAGTGATCGACTATGCCATTGTTAGGAGGAGCTCATTCAAATATGTCCGGGATACTAGAGTCTGGATGGGGCCAGAGATTTGAAGTGATCACTACCTGCTTACAATCAAAAGAACAACTGAAAGAGTTGCTCATCTTAGGAACTGCCCAGCATACCGCAAGAAACCAAGTAAACGAACGGAAGAAATGAGCATTAAGACCTACAAGCTGAGAGAGCCAAAAATTAAAACCAGATATCAGGGGCTTATTGCTACAGCGGTGAGAAACACAGAAGAACAACTTGATGACTTGGAAACCCTCTGGCTCAAATTCAAGGACATCATAAAGACAGCTGCTGCAGAAGCGTGTGGTGAAGTCCGACTTGGGAACCAGAGAAAGAGGACACCTTGGAGGACAGAGGAAGTCAAAGAGAAAATAAGAGAGAAGAAAATGGCATGGAAACAATACTTAGGAGCTAAAAACACAGCAGGACAAATAGAGAAATATAGAGAATATGTGATACCCAGAACAGAAGCAAAGAACAAGGTGCTAGCAGCAAAACAGAAGTCCTGGAAAGAATTTGGAGAAAAACTAGAAAAAAGATGCTCAAGAAAACCAGAAATTGTTCTATAAGACCCTAAAGAACATGAGGAAGTAAAAACAATGCCCTCTCAAATTTATAAAGGACAAGCAAGGCAAATTGCTTACTGCCCCGAAGGAAGTAATGGAAAGATGTAAAGAATATTTCTCAGAACTCCTTGATGGTGAGCAAGGTCAAGCATTAGAAATGATAACCAACTAGCACAGAAGAGGAAACAAATGGTGATGAAGATGACATAAAGATGGAAGAACTGAAGGCAGCACTGGAGAAAATCAAGATGGGCAAAGCAGCAGGGCATGATGGTATAACACCAGAAATGGTTAAATACATGGGAGCATCAGGCGACCTATTACTCTTAAGGGTCGTACAGGCATCGTGGTGCATTCTATACAACGAAGAGTATTTTATGCAATAATTCTTTGTCATTACAAGTAAGAAAGATAGTTCTTCATTGTTATAAAGAACGAATCCTGACATATTGGAATGAGTCATGAACAGTTAGTAAAAGAACAGGGAAGGCACTGGAGGCCACAGAGATGTGGTTTTACAGAAGAATGTTAAAATTACCATGGGCAGCCAAAAAGAGTAATGAGGATGTCCTGAAAGAGGCCAATGCGCAAAGGAAACTTATTTCACAAGTTACAAAGATGCAATCTACTTTTTTGGGCATGTTATAAGAAGAGGAAAGGTGGAATATATCGTAACAACAGGTAAGATTGAAGGAAAAAAGATAGGGGAAGACAAATAGAGCAAATAATGGACAGTTTGACATCGTGGCATGTAAATAAGTCAACAGCAGAATTGATAAATTGTTCTGGAGACAGGAATTTGTGGAGAAACATGATCTCCTACGCCACTTGGCACGGTACTTTAGGAAGAAGATACAAGCAACAATGTATATGTTTGAAAATGGCGTGCTACGAAGAAATGCAGTAAAGAACTTCAATTTTTTATATATATATATATATATATATATATATATATATATATATATATATATATATATATATATATATATATATATATATATATATATATATATATATATATATATATATATGAATGTTATCAGTGATTATATACTTTTTTTTTTTTTTTTTTTTTTAGATGTCTGCAACAATCTGCCTCGTGAACTGAGTCACCTCTTTAATGAGATCAGCTGTAGCTATAGTGCATTCTTTGATGCAGAAGACACTACAAGCTATGATGAAACATGGGCAGTTCCATCAAACATTTCCAATGATGAAATGGATGATTCACCTTACATCTACAGAACTTCACAAGAGTTAAATGCTGACCCATTTATAGGTTTGTCTCTTTCACAACATTTAATGACTATTCATCGTTCCTGCTTCGATTTTCTCAGTTTTTTATTGATCACTTTTACCTTTCTTGTCAACAGTTTACTTGATTGTTAATTAATGCGTTTGATGTTAACCCCAGACCTAAGGGTCTTTTTTGTTTGGACATGCGCCCTAATATAACCGACTAGGTTGAACGGGACGCGCCTCGCCAAAACGAGGCAAAACTTTATTTTTTTTTTAAAACTTGATTGTCTTCTCTGGTTAACTCTCACAAGTATAATAAATCTGCAAGGATATAAAAAAAAAGATACAGTGAGAAATAAACAGGAAGATGTTAAAATAGAGGGATGAAAGAGTAAAGTGTAAAAAAATAACGGTCTTTGTAAATTATGGTCCATAAATTTGCTATACCAAATGTATTGTTTATTGGGTGAAAGTGTAAAATAATTACTGATGGCCAGCTCGTTGTTTATTCAGAATGTTTTATAAAACTTCTACTATGAACCAGGAGTAGGATGATACTTGAATGTAAATGGTGATATTACAAAATTTCACACATTTACTGAGTGCTTGCATTAGCAAGCAGATCTGTCCATTTCCTACGTGTCTGGGGTCTTGAACCAACTGTGTCTTAAGTCTCTTCCATTGCTGTGTGGTCACCTCGCTAAAATATTTCCCAATATGTCTTTTTCGCTTTCATTCAAATTTACCACTTGTTAGCAGACTCTCCAATATTTCTGTTTATGCTCTGTGTTTAAAGACATTTGATTTGATAGTATGTGTCTTACCATGCTAATTTAATTGAAAAAGTTCTTCTTTTTCCCTGAAGACTTATTAATTTTGTTTTCTGGCTGCGCAAATGGACCACTGTATCTTTCTTTAAAATCTACATTTCTGCTGTCCCAAATTTAATCTCTATCTACATGTTTAGGTCCAAGTCTCACATACAACAAGTAATATATGGTGTGTACATCATAATAATAGTTTTTTTCCTTACTGAAATCGATATTTGTTTTATTTAAAAAATGTTTTGATCCCTTGGAAAGCTGATTTTCCATCTTGCAATACTTGCCTTGATTTAATTTATACAACTATCATATGAGATGTTATGATACATCCAAGAAAGCTAAACTGTTTCACCTGTTTTAAATCTTTCCTTTTTGAAAAAAATTTCCATTCAGGATTACATATTTTATTGAGATGTCCATGTCGTCTGCCATTTTGCTGTTTAACACTTTAAACTTAAATGACCCTTTTGGCGATATTACCTTTCACTTTCTGCTGAAAAATGTGTGTCATTTACATACATGCTGTTATTGAGCATGTGTTCACCCACTATTATTCCTATCAGATCATCAGCATTTCACACGATGTTTCAATTCTTATTTTGCTCTTCATTGGTTTTTCCCTGTTTCAGTATCTCACCTCACAACTGCAGTATTTTCCAAGGACATATTCCTAACTTGTTTCAGATCTTTTCCGTCTATATCGAGTTTTGCAAGCATGTTTTTTATAATATCACTCTGTTTTACTGGCCTGTGTAGGAAATAAGAATAAGGATTATGCTCCTTGAGGCATCTTGTACAAGGTGACAATATGAGGTTGTGAATGGGGTTGGCAACCTCATCATATAAAAGAAAATGTAGCAGAAACTACTGTTGACAGAGCTATTGAATTCTTTGTGCAGGCTACATGCATGGCAGCCATTTTCAGAGATGGCTTCATGATCTATAGGGAACGGTAAAGAAAATGATAAATGTTACGCACAAATAATTACTTTTTTCCAAAGTCTTTGTATGATCGTTTTTCGTATGTATGATCATTATTTGACTGAAATGCATGTTATATATATTTTATGGTCAAAGGGACAGAACCCGAAATATCGATACTGCTATTTTTTATGAGTTTACCTCCTCTTGTATAGAGACACGTTCGGTCTATAATGTCTTGAACGAAGCGTGACCATATCTCCTTATTTGGTAGTATCAGTCAACTGTTGTAGATGTTTGAAACCTTTCTTAATGCTTCTGTTCATGTCCATAAAAGGCGCGACTGTGTAAGACTTTTATCTCGAATGTTCTTAGAATCGTCTTATTGTGAACAGCGACTCAGAGATTGTCACTCTGCGCATGTCTCGACTGGGTTGTGGTTTTGTTGTTCCGCCCAGGTCGGGCAGTTGAGAAATGGACTGATTAGCGAGCGGACGCGACTGCGTCTTGTGATTCTCTGAGGGAAATACATTGTCTTTGTGAGTTAGTTAGCTAACTAGACTATTTCCCCGTATTATTCAAGCCTGCCTGGAGGCATATGTTCATGGTTGATTTTCTGAAATAAGGTAATTCCTCTTGTATCGAACTTTAGGCTATCATCTAGAGGTTCGTCATTTTGTCGCCTTTTTGCTCGCCTGTGTGATTCAAAATGGAGAGGTACTTTGACTAGGATTAAGTCATCGGTATCTTTATACCTGAACTAGTTATATATCTATGGGTCGCTCTAGACCAACAAGACTATTGTCTGTGTGCCAGGATTCGTTATATCAGAGATCACGTCCAAGTCAGATGGTTAGACTTAGGAAGGTTATAAAGGTTGAGCTGACCTGTAATCCATGTATGCTACTCACGTGCAGACAGTAAACGGACGTATTGTATACATCTGATCTGCTAGCATCAGGAAGGAATAATTATTATTGTCTATGAACATTAAGGATCTGCAGCTGACCACGGTTGCAGAAGTTATATGTATTATTTATCAAGCTTCGCTATGATATTTGTTTTCCATACAACTATTGAGTATTGACTTCTACATGACTGTCAGTTAACATGAGTTTGAATGCTGCATTCGTTGTATTATGCCGATGATAACATAAGTATCATGACTGTTTTGTGGCGTGCAATAAATGGTATAAACCTAAAGCGAAGTTACCATTTCTATGACTCTACACGTCATGTTGCCTGTGGTGTACCCTGAACTGTTCTACTGCAACACACACACAGCAACAATCTAAACCAGATAAGACACCCACATCTTGCATTGTAATACCTGGTGTCGATAGAGGTGGTAATTTGACGGCATCCTAATTCCACCCTTATCAATTCATGGTGGCCAATAGTTGGTTTATTCTGGTACCAACTCTCAAGGGGGTCAACAAACCCAGACATCATCAGCAGACTACAAGACAACATTGCAGTTGCTATTCATCACCTTTGATGAAATTTTTTGAAAGACGCAGCAGTACTGACAGTTGTTGATATTTTGAAACTACCCGGCGCTGCTCGGCGGTATTGAAGTTTGTCTACAAATAGAAGGACAAGTACCGAGCGAATGGATTTCCTGATCTGTTGAGAAGAAGGACAAGTGCCGTAACAACTGTTCCGGTCTCAGAATTACTGTTGCAGATTCAGAAGGTCAAGTTCAGAAGCTGTTTCCTGTCAGAAGCTGTTTCCTGTTAGACGCTCATTTCCTTCGTCATGGCAGTTTACGAGAGCAGATATGGATCAACGTTGGATCATTGTCCTAAGAATGCTGATCACATCCTGTTCTGAACTGTGCTGACGTTGTGGATACATAGAAGTTAAGTGGCCTGTTTTGTTTGTGAACTGTGCCCTTATGTTCTAACTGAGCCTTCTGTCTATCACATTTTTCGCACTTTTTATATGTTTACATGTTATATGTTATTTGGATTTGTATTTATATGTTTATATTTCAGCGGGTTTTCTCGGTTGGGCGGTGTCTTTCAGTAGATGATACCACGTCACAGAGGTTCTACTGTTAGCGTTTTCGTTAGGGACTGTGCGAATTGCCTACTGTGGAATTTGCTAGCGACAATCGTTGCTATATCTGTTTAGTTGTGACGAGTTGTGCTTTATTTTCGTTTTTTGTATATTTTTTTTTGTTTCTCTCTTTCTTTCTGTTTTTTAGTTTCGATTTCAATTGTTTGTATTTGTAGGTCTCCTCTTTTCTATTATTCAGTTCTTCACGTAAATTTTTGTGTATACACTGTAGCGTCATTTGTTTGTCATATCTTCGCATTCTGTCATCATATTCTTTTTAGTTTCGCTGTTTATTTATTTGACTTATGCGAATGTTTTCGTATTGTTTGATCTTTGTTATTGTTTACATTGACTCTGATCTTTGTTATTGTTTACATTGACGTTGATCTTTGTTATTGTTTACATTGACTCTGATCTTTGTTATTGTTTACATTGACTTTGATCTTTGTTTTGTTTACATTGTTGGTACTTTGTTATTGTTTACATTGTCTTGTTATTGTTTGCATAGTTCTTGCATAGTTAGCTTTCACTATTGTTACATATATGCTCATGCACTATTGATCTATAGTGCACTTATCATAACTAGCTTATGGTTTGTTGCTTATGCACTATTGTAGTGCAGTTATGATAAATAACTGATGGTTATGCACTGATTTGGGTAGTGCACTGATAATTAAGAGGTGACTTGTGATATTATTGTACAACTGATAATACAAATTGGTGTCAAGTCTTGTTTCCCACAGAGATTGGAGTAAACATAGTAATTATACAAGCACTTTATTAAGTCTTGTTGCTATTAAGATTGAAATAAGATAATTAATTATTTCAGGTTCTGTACTCACATTTTAGACATCATGTCTACATTTGAGTACTTTATTGAGCAGGGTAAAGCCCTTGGGAAGACAGGTGATAAATTAGAAGAATTTGCGACTGTTCAATATGCCAAGGCATTGAAGTCGGAGGAAAAGAAAATGAAAGAACTAACTGAACAAAAGAGAATAGATGCTGAAAATTTAAAACTGCAGATGCAGGTAGATGAAAAGAGATTACAAATGGAAATGGAAAAACAAAAAAGAGAAGCAGAATCTCAGGAGAAGAGACTTCAGGCTGAGGTTGAAAATAAGAGACTTGAAAAAGAAGCTGAAAATAAGAGACTTGAAATAAAGGCTGAAAATAAAAGATTAGAAAAAAAGTTACAGGCTGAGGCTGAGGAAAGAAAGTTACAGGCCGAGGCTGAGGAAAGAAAGTTACAGGCTGAGGCTGAGGAAAGAAGGTTACAAAGAGAGTCTGATGAGAGAAAAGCAAAAATGGAACATGAAGAAAAACTCTTAGCTTTGGAGTTAGAAAAGTTGAAGTTATCTAGTAATGCTAATGATGCTAATAAGGTATCATCTGCTAATAAGTCTAATGCTGTTGATTTCAAGCTTAATTTACCAGCATTCAATGCTTCAATTGATGATATAACATTTTATCTAGATAGATTTGAAAGTGCATGTAAGGTGCATAATATAGATAAAACATTATATGTTTATCATCTGTCCAAGATACTTAGAGGTGATGCTTTGACTTTGTTGGGTATGGTAGATGTGCCTGACAAGAACAACTATGAGGTTGTCAGGGCGGCATTGTTAAAGAAGTACCAACTTAACGAAGACGGATATCGTCTTAAATTTAAAAACATGTTACCAGAAACTGGAGTTGAATTCTCAGAATTCATCTCAGGCATACGTCTTACTTTTTTACGATGGGTTGAGCTTTCTAAGACAGAAAGTACATTTGAAGCCCTCATGGACTTACTTCTTAGAGACAAGGTTATGTCTTCTGTTAATGAAGCTTTTCTTTCTTTTCTTCATGAGCGTAAGCCTAAAAATATAAAAGAAATGGAAGAATACTGTAGCCAGTATGTTACTGCACATCCTCACATAACCATTAGCAACTCTAAGGTAAAAGAAGGTCTGCCAGTTGCTTCGGCAGCACCTTATGGCCCGAATTTTATGCGTAAATTTCAGGGTAGCCAGCAAAATTTCAATAAAAAGAGTAACCGTAATTATGCCCAGAGCCATGGTAATCAATTTCAGGGAGATTCTTCTTCCCAGAACTGGAGACAACCTAATATTACACGGTATTCTATTCCCGGTAACTTTAGAAATTTTCATAAAGGTAATCGGTATGGAGGAAAATATTTTTTGCAGAGACCTCAATACCAAGATAATAGAGGTTCTCAACAGCATAGAGATGGTAATGACAGTTATGGAAACTGGAACGCAAACCAGGATAAAAATTACAGTAGGGACTTTAATGATAATTGCAGAGGCAATAATGGTCGCGGTAGATCGCAACAGAAGAGAAAAAGATATCAACAGACAAACTCTGTTCAACAAGAATCTCAGGGAGCAGATAAACAGGTTAATAATGATAAAGACCATAATGCTATCGGATGCTCATCTTTTGACTTTGGTAGGGCAAATAAATGTATCCAATGCAGTACTTTATTTGATCCGAAAACCATTAGTACTCTAAGCTGTGGTCATCCTTTGCCCGCTCTTCCTGCTAATGTTGCTCATGATGGGAGAGGTTCTCTTATATTACATAAGGGGCTTGTAAATAGTAATCCAGTCTCGGTGTTGTTTGATTCTGGATGTACTACTGTCGGGGTTAGGCAATCTCTTGTAGATCCATTCTGTGCTACAGGAAAGGTCATCAAATGTGTCACATTTGGTGGCACGTTGGAAAAATATCCTACTGCCATAATACATATTGCTACTCCTTTCTTCACGGGAGAGGTCCACGCGTGTCTACTTCCAAACCCTATTGCGGACCTTATTATTGGTCGTATTCACGGAGTTAGGGAATGTACCCCACAGCAGATTGCTGTTTGGGAAGAGCAAAACATTGAAGCTACCAATACGGTGGTCACAAGAGCACATGCTCTGGATCCACCTCAAACTTCATTAACTAATAATGATGAAGTAGATGAACAAAATAGTCACTTGACTATTACACGTGACTCATTTATCAAATTGCAAGAAGAAGATCCGTCGTTACAAAAATTCTTCATTCTAGCAAAAAAAAGGTGATCCTAATCAAAATACTAATAGAAAATCTTGGATTTCTATGAAGAACGGCGTACTTGTACGTATGGTACAAGACTCGACTACATCCACTCATTCACAAATTCTTGTGCCTAAGAGCATGAGGGTGCAAATATTGCAACATGCTCATGACTCGCAATGTGCTGGACATATGGGTTTTTCCCGTACAAAGTCGAGGGTTCTTGCGGCTTTCTTTTGGCCATTTGTGAGCAAGGACATACGAATGTACTGTCGCTCTTGCAAAGTATGTCAGGAGGTCAAATCTAAAGGACCACGACATGCTGCGCCTATTCAGGCTGCTGACATTCCAATTCGCCCTTTTCAAAAAATGGCAATAGATATTATCGGTCCTTTTAGAATTAAGTCGGCTAGAGGGCACCAATTTATTCTTACATGTGTCGATATGTGCACACGTTGGCCAGAGGCAATACCTCTCAAGAGCATCTCAACTGCTGATATCGCAGACGCTCTTTGGCTGATATTTTCTCGCTTGGGTTTTCCCGGAGAAATATTGTCAGACCATGGCACTCAACTGATATCAGACACTATGTCACAGGTAATGTCTATGCTACATATAAAAAGGTCTCTCAGCAGTATCTATCACCCAATGTCTAATGGGTTAGTCGAACGTTTAAATAGGACTCTGAAAACTTTACTTGGTAAAATAACTGAGGATCATCCTCAGGATTGGGACAGGGTCTTACCCGCGGCTCTCTTTGCGTATAGAGAGGTCCCCAATGAACATACGGGGTTTTCCCCTTTTGAACTTGTCTTTGGCGCGCAACCGCGCGGCCCTATGTCTTTACTTCACGATCTAATCACTGCCGATAATATTAGCGATGAGACTCAGTCTTCTTATGAGTACGTCATTGCTCTTAGGAAAAAAATCATTGAGGCATGCAGACTAGCAACTTCGTCTTCCGAATTTGCTAAAGAAAAGGCAAGGCAGTTTGCGAATAAGAATAGATGTCTACGACAACTTTGTCCAGGTGACAAAGCTCTCGTTCTACTTCCTTCAAGGGAGAACAGACTTCTAATTGCATGGAAAGGTCCATATGCAATAGTCTCCAAAATTTCTGATGTCGACTATGTTGTCGATATTGATGGAAAGCATAAAACTTTCCACATAAATATGCTCACGGAATTTCATGAAAGACCAGACTATTTGCAGCCTATTTTCCAGGCAACGGACAATTCTCAAGTACCTCATGGTCAATACTCATCGCTGTCAGTTATACAGGATGAGGAAACTACTTTTTCTGATGTCAATCTTCCTCTTTCTATGGTCCCACTTTATTCTACGGAATCTTGGAAAAACGTGACCGTTTCTCCAAATCTTTCCGCTGAGGAACATCGACAAGTTTCTTCGATGTTGCAAACATTTCAGGATGTTCTTACAGACATCCCGGGACACACACATGTCATTGAACATGACATTGTGCTAACTGATCATAATCCTATCAGAGTCAGACCCTATCCAATACCTATCCATTTCCAGTCTCAAGTCGAAAAAGAATTGGATGAAATGATACGTTTGGAAATCATTGAACCATCCACTTCAGCATACTCTTCGTCTATGGTTATTGTTCGAAAGAAGGATAATAACATTCGCATTTGCGTAGATTATCGCAAATTGAACCAAGTTACGAAGTTCGACGCTGAACCTATGCCTTCATCAGAAGAGCTACTCAATAAACTTTCTAATTCTAGATTCTTTACCAAACTAGATTTGTCTAAAGGTTATTGGCAAGTCCCGCTAACTGAACGTGCCAAACCTTTTACAGCTTTTTCTACACCTAGGGGTTTATTCCAATGGAATTTCATGCCTTTTGGTCTTATGAACGCCCCTGCTACATTCGTACGCATGATGCGGCGAATTCTCGCATATCGTACAGATCTCATAGCATATCTAGATGATATCTGTCTATTCAGTGATTCCTGGGAAGATCACTATTTGGGTTTATACGAATTACTGTCTACTCTTCGCGAGTATAACTTGACTGCAAAACCCTCTAAAGCCTTTATAGGATTTAGTGAGATTTCTTTCCTAGGTCATCGTGTTGGTCATGGTCTTTTAAAGACAGAAGACCACAATGTTTCAAAAATACTTAACATTTCGGTCCCTAAGACAAAGAAACAAGTAAGGAGTCTATTAGGTTTGATCCAATTCTACGGACGATTCATTCCGAATCTGTCCTCCATTATGGCACCGCTTTCTACTTTATTGAAGAAAGGGTCGCCTAATTTGATCCGCTGGTCAAAAGAATGTCAATCCTCATTGGACCAGGTTAAAGACCTATTTTCATCTCCACCTATTCTTAGGTTACCTACTATTGAGAAGACTTTTGTTCTTCGAAGTGACGCCTCGTCAACTGGGATTGGGGCAGCACTAATGCAGGAGTATTCTGATACTCTGCATCCGGTGATGTATATCTCTAGGAAATTAAATGCTGCAGAAAAGAATTACTCGGTTTTAGACCGTGAGTTATTGGCTATGGTATGGTCTATTCTGAAGTTACAAAGATTTCTTCTAGGCGCACATTTCATTGTGGAAACCGACCAGAAAGCGCTTACTGCTATTCAGAGCAAAAACTTGAAGAGCTCGAGGTCCACTCGTTATGCCATAGCTCTTCAACCATTTCATTTCTCGGTTCGAGCTATCCGTGGTTCGGATAATGTAATGGCGGACATTCTGTCCAGATGCCCACACGATTCCACATGATTCTTCTGTCATATATATATTTCCTAATATACAGTCCAATGTTATAATGACATGTTAGTAGTTTTTTTTGTTTCTCACTTTTTTGAGGGGGAATTTATAACATTGTACCATGTAATTATCTAAGAAGGCTTAGTTAGTGATATACGGGCCAAAAGATCACTCGGCCACATTTAAATAAATTATTTTCAGGATTGTATTGAGAGATTTACCAGTTGTCTTTAAGATTTGTGTTATTGATATTTTCGCAGCACATCATTGAAGATGCGAAATTGTGTCCATTGTGGAACTTTGAGTATATCAAGTCCTGTCCTAGATTGGGAGCGGATGATGTCCACATCTTCTTCTATTGAATGTTTTATGTCAACGAAGATCAACACATGTATTACTTATTAGTTACTGATGCATTACATAATGTAATAAAATAGTGCGGTATATTAATATATTACACCGCTATTTGCAACACATTGTATGATATCATAATAATATATTTGATTTCATATATTGGTATGAGAATAATTTTACTTTTATTATGATGTTGCCAGCATTGTGGTTTGTGTTGGTGGCACCTTCCTGGGATATATACGCGTATACTTAGATAAATTTTTCTCTAAGGACCTGGGATATGATCTCAGTTTCGCTCCAAGTGTTGAGCTATTTTGTTAGGTATATCCGCGCATCATACGTGCGTTAGGAGCCTAGATTTTTCCGGCTCCAGGATTTAAAAAAAAAAAAATGTTTCATTTTTTTTTCCCGGGAGGGTGCGGTAATGTTACGCACAAATAATTACTTTTTTCCAAAGTCTTTGTATGATCGTTTTTCGTATGTATGATCATTATTTGACTGAAATGCATGTTATATATATTTTATGGTCAAAGGGACAGAACCCGAAATATCGATACTGCTATTTTTTATGAGTTTACCTCCTCTTGTATAGAGACACGTTCGGTCTATAATGTCTTGAACGAAGCGTGACCATATCTCCTTATTTGGTAGTATCAGTCAACTGTTGTAGATGTTTGAAACCTTTCTTAACGCTTCTGTTCATGTCCATAAAAGGCGCGACTGTGTAAGACTTTTATCTCGAATGTTCTTAGAATCGTCTTATTGTGAACAGCGACTCAGAGATTGTCACTCTGCGCATGTCTCGACTGGGTTGTGGTTTTGTTGTTCCGCCCAGGTCGGGCAGTTGAGAAATGGACTGATTAGCGAGCGGACGCGACTGCGTCTTGTGATTCTCTGAGGGAAATACATTGTCTTTGTGAGTTAGTTAGCTAACTAGACTATTTCCCCGTATTATTCAAGCCTGCCTGGAGGCATATGTTCATGGTTGATTTTCCGAAATAAGGTAATTCCTCTTGTATCGAACTTTAGGCTATCATCTAGAGGTTCGTCATTTTGTCGCCTTTTTGCTCGCCTGTGTGATTCAAAATGGAGAGGTACTTTGACTAGGATTAAGTCATCGGTATCTTTATACCTGAACTAGTTATATATCTATGGGTCGCTCTAGACCAACAAGACTATTGTCTGTGTGCCAGGATTCGTTATATCAGAGATCACGTCCAAGTCAGATGGTTAGACTTAGGAAGGTTATAAAGGTTGAGCTGACCTGTAATCCATGTATGCTACTCACGTGCAGACAGTAAACGGACGTATTGTATACATCTGATCTGCTAGCATCAGGAAGGAATAATTATTATTGTCTATGAACATTAAGGATCTGCAGCTGACCACGGTTGCAGAAGTTATATGTATTATTTATCAAGCTTCGCTATGATATTTGTTTTCCATACAACTATTGAGTATTGACTTCTACATGACTGTCAGTTAACATGAGTTTGAATGCTGCATTCGTTGTATTATGCCGATGATAACATAAGTATCATGACTGTTTTGTGGCGTGCAATAAATGGTATAAACCTAAAGCGAAGTTACCATTTCTATGACTCTACACGTCATGTTGCCTGTGGTGTACCCTGAACTGTTCTACTGCAACACACACACAGCAACAATCTAAACCAGATAAGACACCCACATCTTGCATTGTAATACCTGGTGTCGATAGAGGTGGTAATTTGACGGCATCCTAATTCCACCCTTATCAATAAAGTTTTACTCAGATGTTTTTTGTGAAGTCGATAAAATAGAAGTACAGTCTTTATTCGCTGGCATTTAATACTCCATTGTTCTCATTCAAAAATTGCAACCAACAAGAAACACTTGGCAGAAATGTGCATCAGGCAAAACGGAATGACTGAGATGGATTGACATAGTCACTAATATGAAACAGACGACAAGAATCTGATTAGCACCAGCGGAACAAGACATTTGGGGAAGACGACAATTATTGACTAAACAAATAAATTCGCAACAGCTCCACCAGAAAGTACCTGCTATAGAATGTTAAGGGCAAGAGAATCAGAGACTGGCCCACTCGCACCGGGAGGTGAGGCCCGGTGACAAAAGGAAATGACACGGAAGACATAGAAAGTCTTTGAGTTGGCAGCACGCGACAGTGGAACATGTCATATATCTATTGAAAAAACATTCTCCATGAGAAACCGAAAGGTATATTATGTTGGACTGAAATCTTTCTAAGGACTCACGGGACATTGGAGAGTAACTAGATGAGTTCAAATGGTGAAACACCTGTACTCTTCTGCTTTGCCACTCCATAAGTACAGAGTACAGTCTGTCGCTATCTAACCCATTTTGTAGGGAAATCTAACATAAGCTTTCTCAACATACGTTTCAGTAAACAAAGCACGGAACGTTTGACAGCTGATTAAAACTGGCTTAATATGTCTCGCTGCCATATAGAAGTATGCCGGTGACGTAGGCATTATTTACAGCAGCTTTTGTCTTCATTGTGAGTTTGGAGTTTCCCTAAACGCAGGTTGTGATACGGGCAAAGATAGCAGCAGCTTTGACAATGCTGCTATCAATTTATGTGTCCAAAATGCTTCTCATTAATGGTTGACCTCAGATATGTGAAGTGGCGCATCACTGTCAATTATGAGTTGTCAACAGTAAAAACTGGTGCGATAATCACATTTTGATCCATTTGATTTCTTTAGACTCATTTTGTGAGGCCAAAGTCCTTGCTTGTTTGAAAGGAGCAATTCATCAAGTTCCGGAGCTCCTGTTGGAATAAAACAGTGTTCGACGGCCAGCTCAATCGTTAAAATCTGATGTGATGATGAGGAATGTAGCTCTATATCTAGCCGTCATAGAGATCTTCTGATACTTTCTGGATATGTTTCATGCCCAGGTAGATCTAATGTCATCTCTCAGTCATTTGCGAAGTCAAGAATAGATGGTGAACTGCTACTTAGTTTACTTGGTTTGGAACGTGCTGATTTTCCTGCTGTCAGAAAGTATTTTGTAGTACTCGATCTGACTCGGTGTGGACTGAATGGACTTTATTACGTCATCTGTTGATTCGCACAGCATCATTGCAAGCCTTGCCTTTCCTACTTTGTATTCTGCAACAGCTGACTTGAAAGGATGCACAATATTTGCCTTCTTGCAGTTCAGTGCTAGGGCTGACAGACCTGGTGATATCCCTAGCCATTTCCTTATGCACGTGTTGATCGTTCTTTCTATAGCTTCCACTGTACTTGTGCGTATTTCATATATAAGCAGTTGCCATGACAACTTAGGGATAACATGAACTGGAAGCACCACAGCTTGAACTTTCCTGTGAGTCTGCTTTGCTCTATGGTCTGTAGTCCTCTGCCATTTCTATTGTCTGTTGGACATCCTTTGAGTCTTTTAATGAGGCATCATACACCCTTTCCTGACTGATTGGTTTCTAGACTTCTTAGGCTTGACGCTCATTTTGCACCAGCTTATTAGTTCATCCAGGCGCGGAAACATTCTTCGGGCCTGGTGTTCAATTGATGTCAGAATTATTGTATCATCTATGAATAATTTAAGCAGTGACATATGACACCTTCCATTGAGCTTTGAGCTTTGGACCTCTCGCAAATCCTTCGGTCCCCTTGGGGATTACCTGTATAGCCAACACGAATAGTATAAAGGAGATGATACATCCCATTGTATTTACAACTTGTAGGTCAATCCACTTTATTGTGTGCTCTCTGGCTAAAAATCTGACAGAGAACCCTGAGAAATACAGGTTCAACATTGCTGCGATTTACTGTGGAACATTGCCAGGGCCTCCCACATCGTCTTGTGTGGAATGTATCCATACACATTAGCTAGATTCCAACAATTTTACTCGAGATTTTTTCTGTCAGACTTTACCTTTTGAATTGCTTTCCAGATCATTGTGGCATAGTAGACTAGTGCTTCCCAACCGGAGTGCCACGGCACACTGGTGTGCCGCAACCGATTGGGAAGTGTGCCGCGAGATATTAAGGCGTACCAATCATTCACGCGTCTTCTTAACGACTCACGATGTCGCGCCGACTTCGCCGCATCGCGCCAAATGCAATAAACAAATCCTACTGCTTTACCGCTGACCACTGGTGTGTACAGAGTACACTGAGATACAACACACTCCGCCCCCGGTACACTTCTGACTTAAGCTACTTATGTGTTGTTGTTTTGGGTGGACGTTAGCGTATGTGTGCAATAACTTCTATTCATTGTTTCGTCGTAGGCGAGTTGTAAGATTTTATTTCGTTTTCTTACAAGAGTGCATTTAATATTTAACCGATATTTTCACAATGGCCACGTTTCTGTGAGGCATTGATAAACCATCACAAAAGAAGTTTGAGAGCAATTGTAGACAATACTCAATGATTATTTGAAATTCGGTTTTGTGTGATCTCATCAAGCTTTTTTTCCTGAACCTAAATGTCTTATTTTCCTCGAAATGTTGTCAAATGAAGCTATGGTTCCGAGTAAATTTCGCCGGCAACTGACTACAAAACACCCGTCTTTCGTTAATAAAGACTTATTATTTTTTAAACGACTGCAAACGCAGACACACAAGCAAAGTTCATTTATGGCTTCGGCCATAACAATATCAGACAAAGCTCAGGAAGCAGGTTACAACTTAAATTAAAACTAGTAGCTAAAGCAAAAAAGACTCACCTCATTACCGAGTCACTAAAATTACCAGCTTGTTTGGAAATTGTTAAGACCATGCTTGGATCAATTGCAACAAAGGAACTGTCGAAGTTGCAATTTTCAAATAACACTTATAGTAGACGCATGGACGACATGTCAGTTGATATAGAAACTACACCCGTCCAGAGAATAATTGTTACAAAAATGTTTTCCCTGCATATTGATGAGACTACAGATGTCAGTAATTCTGCTCATCTCTTTCAAGCATCGATCTAGATATACAAGGGTGTGTTCTCTGAAACACGCGTAGGTATCTGATTTTAAAAAAAAAAGATTATCAATTAAATTTGTCATTATTTTTAACTGCAGTCCAAAAAAACCAAATCTGCTATTTAAATTGTGTTTTTGTTTCTCTTATTTTCTTACTAACTTCTAAAAAATAAAACTGGCTATTGGTTTGGTTTGCTTTTAAGGAAATGTTCACTGCACACAGACTACTCTATCAGTGCTCCGATCTCATCTATTAGATCACACAAGGAGGATCTCAGCACAGTCACGAACTCCGTAGCACTAGTGAGACTCCTAATGTGTGTACGTAGGAATCACACATTCTATAAATATTTGGGTGGTAGGTAGGTTTCTAATTTTTTTAGAATTTTGCCAGGGCAGTGGCCTGATAGTCATACACTTTACGATTTCCAACTGCCGAGGGGTTTTTAAAGTGCGCAACTTGCACACCGGACCTCCTATTATTTTCGCCCTTATCTGAGAAAGCTAGGCATCCAATCTCACTACCAGGAGACCGGGGGGAACATGACATCATTAATACCACTGGTTCTGAAAAACAAAATGTCCATAAATCATATTCCCTCAACTGGGAATCGAACCGGGTAGCTCTAGATCTCGAGGCGAACGCCATACCTCTTAGCCACTCGGACGCCCCGGCAATTTGCATTAGTATCCACAATTGCACTATTAATTATTACTGACCATGTCTGTCGAACCAACGGGCTGATCACCCGTTTGCCAGTCACTTCGATTACGGAAACAACAGCAAATGGATTGATTTGCCGTTGCCCTAAAGACGCCAATAGGCGTGATGGGAAACAATGGCAAAGAAAACATATCTGCTGTTGCCCTAAGACGCCACTAGGCGTAATGGCCACTGACTGCTTTGACGGTCGGTGGCTAAGGACGGAAGAAGAAGAAGAAGAATGTCTGTCGACTTGAAATTTGCAATTGTTGTCTATATTGGCTGTTATATAAACTATTTAAAAAGTGCGAATTTAAGAGTTTGCGAAAAGTGGTAAGTACGTAAGTAATCTTCAGTGTACCTCGAAAATGTTATTATTGGATTTGTTTGCCGTGACATGAAAAAGGTTGGGAAGCTCTGCTCTAGACACTCTGGGGTACCTGGGAGTTTCCATATCTTGCATTGTCAGACTTTAACAGTATTCATTCAAGTGTGCAAAACAAACAATCTATATTTCACACAAGAGATCTCTTCACTCTTCAACCTTACAACACACATAATCCTCATCATGTGACATTTTGTATACCTGTAAAGCTGATTTGTAGTATGTTTACTTTAGGACTAGTAGACTTTTCACATGCTGCCTAGAGTGTAATTGCTCTGCGGGGACCTTGTTTATCAAATCGACATCCGAGTTCGTAAAGTGAAAAAAATTGATTTTCCTTGGCATTATCTACATTACAGACCTAGACTTTTCATGCGGCTGTTCTGACATTCTAAATCTTATTAGACATCTGGAAGTAATCCCAGTGCAGCATAAACACAAAATTAAGATTGTATGTGCTTCTCTATGGTGCAGAATACCTGAGTAACAGAGATGGAAATGTGTAAGAATCTTTAGGCTGAAAACCATCACCAATCAAGTACTGATTATTCGGAGCAACCAAGAGGACATGCACACCATCATAGCTGGCAGACGCTGGAGTTGGTTTGGCCACGTTCTCAGAAGAGACTTTGTACCATCGTCAGAACAGTTATGCTATGGACATCTGACGGAAAGCGAAAGATAGGCCAACCATAAACAACTTGGCGGACAACTGTGGAGGCCGAGATGCAAAAAATGAACCAGAGCTGTGCCGCTGGACGACATATGACCGGCGACCAAGCAAAGTTGAAGCAGATTGTTTCTGCCCTACAAGACGCAGCCAGGCGTGATGGCCATTGACTGCTTTGACAGTCGGCGACTAAGGTTCAAAAAAGAAGAAGTGCCTTGTTGAGTTAAAGTCATAAGCTCCAGTTTCTTTCCCGGACATTTCATCCTGACTTTGCATTCATTTAGAGGAACCTAACATCAGATTTTCAGTTAGCAGTAGGGAAGAGCTGGATGGGATATTGACATTAGCCACCGTCCAGTGGGGCTCCGATGTTCTCAACATGCTGCTCCACAGAGCGAATTGTGATGCTGTGCCAAAGTGATTCGACTGTTGTCTTGGATAGGCAACTAGATTAGTAGCCTGAAACTGGGACTCCTGTGAGAGCAAAGTGGTATTTTTAGCGTTGTAGTACTGTGGGGTCTGAGAGTTTCTTACATACTGCACTTTTAAGTCAGACATGCACTTATGGTCACTTGGAAGATAATAGATATGTTTTGTGTCTCTTTGAGCTACGTAGATAAGGTAGGATTGACAGCTTTCATATTCCGCCACCAAAGCTCATGCTGGTAATATAGAGTTCTCTTGATCTCTACGCTTGTGACCTAAAGTTCAAAGCACAAGGTTCTCGTTAAGAGTATCTGTGCCTTTCCGGTCGATTCTGGTCATATAAGAACAGTACGTACTGGTTTCCGCCCTTCAGAAATATTCATTATGCTTTTGGCTTATTACCAACTATAGAAAAGTTAGTGCATTGTAGCGAGATGGACAAAACACTCTGGAACTGCACTGTAACGGATAATTTGTTTTCTCTGAGAATTTTATTGTAAATGTCATACTTACATAGTTGTTCGTTTTCTACCTTGAGATGTAGAGGTTTGGAAGCGAGAGCGCCACACTATACTATCGGCTGTCTTCCTCCTGGCCTGGTTCCATTCTAGTCCGCAGTTCTTTAGAGATTGTCTAATGTAGTTGTTGCGGTCATTTTTGATGGAGTTTCAAACATCGATCTATTGGTTGTAGGTTTTTCACCCTGGTCAAAGTTTAGTAACTATGTCTTGACTTTGCTATGTCAGGTTGATTAGGGGTTATCTCCCTTGTTTGTTCATTCATTGTGTTTGACCATTTGGGTCAAAGTTAAAACAGTTCTGGGCTATATGCGATGCGCAGTGGAGAGCGCGAAATGAGACTTCCGTCTTGTTGAGTTGCGATCTGGCTTCTGTGGGACGATGTATGTCCATTGTACTCTGGGGAAGGAAAATCTTCGAAGTGACTGCGTTGGCAGTTTTCCTCCCAGTGATTTTCTGTGCGTCAGGAAGGACGACAGTGTTATTATTGTGTTCTGAGGATTCGTTTCAAGGTAACACCGACTTTGCCATTATTATTTATTCGGTGACAGAACAGTGAGAACAGTTCACGATTCCTGTAAAGCAGAACTTATATTTGCGCTCAAGGTAGCTATTCAAGACTATTTGTCTTATATGATCAGAAGTCCAGTGATGAAGTTATATATGGTGGAAACTGCAGGTTGGCGGTATATCTACACAAACATTAAAGCATGATTCGTGCAACCTGCTTAATGAAGAATGCACAGCTGACGTCATCGTCAGGTCTGTGTAATGGCACCTATTCTACGGCATGTACCGACATGATTGGCGTGTCATGCCAAGGTGTACGACGGCCCTAGTAATAGGATTACTTGAGTGAAGGGCTCGTCTTTTGTATGACGGAGTTAATAAGGTATCTGACGCGCTCAGTCAGAGATACCAAAAGCGGCATTATGAACAGTACATGAAAAGAACATAACACTATTGACATGCACCCATATATGAATGTTTACAAGCCTTTTGAATGCCTGATGTATACCAAACGATTTCCTGTTATCATGACCATGTTTACACTGACTGTTCCTGTTGATGCTACTGTGTGTTTCCGTCAATAAATGTTTTGAAACGTGCCAGCAGTGTCCAAGCATCCTTGACTACTGCATGTGAGTGTATGGGTTGCATTGTCTACATATATACGAGCCTAAACACATTCGCGCCACCATCCGCTCCCACACTCAGCACATCATCTTACAAGTACCGCACATCTAACAACATGATGTTTACTGTCTTGTGCAAGTGATCACCTCAAGAACGGAAAAAGACAGCTACAGTAGTTTTCCCAGCGGACTCTGGGTCGTCCTTGAGGTCTGGATCCCTAGCTCTTAGCCTCACATACCTGCCGTGGCGGTCGATCTTCACCAATCCTGCAGACATGGCCAAACTATATTAGTTGGGACTGTTCTACTTGTGTCTACAGAGATTGCGATTTTTGGCCTTGATGTATCGCCTGGTTGTGGACCATGTCTCTTCTTGTTACTTCAACCACTTTTCTCAGATGTTTGGATCTGAATTTTGTGGGTTGTAGTCATTGCCCATTATTCGCATCCTTACGTCACCACTGGGGCACAGGTAGAGAGGTATACAGCCATCTTCTTTTTCTTGCCAACTTCTCTTTTGTTAAGGAATCCTCGATTTGTGCTTCAGAAAAAGTCGTTCAACTACTGCTCTACGGGTAGCCAAATTTTATTAGATGCCTCTCTTCCAGTATATGACAGCTCCGATGTTTTTATAGCGGTTGATTTGTCCTAGGACCTGTTCTTCCAGCTTAATATGATGCCTTCTTTCCTCTCGTGATATTACCATCGTTTTTGTTTTGGAGCTGCCGATGACTATCCGTCTCTTCTAAAGCTCTTCCTTCCAGACTTTCAGGTTGGATTGAAGAAGTGCCCCTGATTAAGCAATTAAGGCAGCATCATCGTCAAATGCCAATTCTGAAATACAAACCTGTCTCATCTTCCCCGCTGATTATTTTCTTGTCCTCTCCTAACATATATTGATTACATCATCCATGAGGAGTATGAACAGTTATGTTGACAGACCTTGTTTTACACCAGTGATAGTCCTGAACTCTTCTGACTTATGGTTTACTGTCCTCACATAATTTTTCCAAGACTTGTAGAAGCTCTGTATAGCACGTATCAGAGGTTCTGTAATGTTCTTCCTTGCCAAGCAGTTTTAAAGTTTGATCCAGAGGACTTGTCAAATATGTTTTCCAGATCCAAGAAACAAAGGTCCACCTCACCTTTATACTCAATGGCCTTTTTCCTCAGCTACCAGAGTGAGAAGATAAGGCCTTGAGTACTTCGGTTTGCTCGGAAGCCACATTGAACCTCAATGGATGTTGCCCAGTGTTAAGCCATGTTTTCGCGTGGGAGTTAAGTGTTTTGGATTTTCACGTGCGGGTCTAGTTTTTTATAGACACGCTTGTAAGCACATCTAAAGTTATGACATGGTTAATTATTTGCGTGCCTTTGTGCACTATATTTGAACATAATAGCTCAACTTTGTATGTTTTATTTTAAAAGAAACAGTTCAAATAGACACGATGAGTGAATCACGAAGTTGGGTGAGACAAATAGGTGAGCTGAGACAAACAGGTGAGCTGATCTCACATGTCAATCCTTTAGTTCGCGCTTGAGTGAAAATGTACTGAGTTGAAGCGAGAGAAACTATAATCTCTGTCATTGAGTATCTGGCAGGGCTTCGGCACGGTTGGTTATGGCGTGCCGCTAGTATGTCCAGGTTTTTTTTGGTATGAAGGGTAACACATTGTACCTTCATGGAAGACATTCAATATTATTTAAAGTCTTGATAATGAAGAAACTAGGAAGATAAGAACTCGTCACGTTAGAGCTTCCACCCTCATTGAGATGACTGCGGTTAGTGAGTCCAATCAAATTCAAAAAGGATTATTAGTATCAACGACCATATATCTGCTATTATTACCTGTGATGATTTGCTGTTTATGAAATCAAATTCAAAATGGATTATCTATATTAACGTGCATATATCTATTATGACCTGTGATGATTACTGTCTATAATGACGATGTTCTTGTCGTCAATAAACTGTGAATGATGTTCAAACTTATTCATCTTACCCGTTGGTCCATTTCATTCCATGACCCTAACGTTACTGTTGTGTGGGTTGCATCACATTTAAACAAATCTAAGGGACCCACGACATTGACTCAAATATTAAACACCTGTCGGCCACCATCAGTAAGCCCGAATTGCTGACATCAACCTTGTCAGATATGCCAGTCAGCAGCACTAACCACAGCACCCCAATACATCAGTAACACCCAGTTAGGCGTCTGAGTCAATGCTCCAGGATTCTAGTGTAGATTTTACCAGAGGCACTAAGAAGAAATATACCTCTATTAGTTCCACATTGTCGGTTGTACCCTTTTTGAAAATAGGTGTTATGATCGCAATCTCTCAATCCGTTGGTATGGTTTTGTTGCAACCAAGGTACCTGTAGGACCTTCAGGAGAAATAGGTCACTTGCTATTCCCATGTACTTACCACTTCTGATGTTATACCATCCCTGCTGCTTTGTCCATCATGATTTTTCCAGTGCTGCCTTCAGTTCTTCCATCTTGATGCCATCATCCCACCATTGGTTTCTTCTTCTGTGCTATTGGTTATCGTTTCTGATGCTTGACTTTGCTCACCATCAAGGAATTCTGATAAATATTCTTTCCATCTTTCTATTACTTCCTTTCGGGCAGAAAGCAATTTGCTTTGCTTGTCCTCTATAAACTTAAGAGGGCACTGTTTTGCCTTCATCATGTCCTTAGGGTTTTGTAGAACAATGTATGGTTTCTTGAGCATCTTCGAGCTTTTTTCTTTGTTTATGTTTTATCACATATTCTCTGTGTTTTTTCTGCTGTGCTTTTAGCTCCTAAGTATTTTTTCCATGCGTCTTTCTTCTCTCTTATTTTCTCGTTATCTTCCTCTGTCCACGAATGTGCCCTCTTTCTCTTCATCCCAAGCTGAACTTCACTACATGCTTCTCCTGCAGTTGTATTTATGATGTCCTTTAATTTATGCCAGATGGTTTGAATGTCATCTTGATGTTGTTCTGTGTTTCCTACTGCTGTAGCATAAGCCCCTGATATCTGGTCTTAACTTCTGGCTCTCTCAGTTTGTAGGTCTTAATGCTCATTTCTCCTTTTCGTTTACTTAGCTTCTTGTGCGGTGGGAGGCAAGTCCTAGGTCGAGCAGCTCCACGGTTGTTCTTTTAATTGTTAGCAGGTAGTGATCACTTCCAATCTCTGACTGTCTCCAGACTCTAGCATCCCGGACATACTTGACTGAGCTCTTGCTTATTTATAGCTTGTCGATCACTGATTTCTCATTATTTGTTAGTTCACATCCAGTGTATGTATGTATGCGCTTATGGAGGAACTGTCTGTTTGTAATAATCATGTTTTGTTCAGTGCAGAGTCTAAGGAGTCGCTTTCTATTATCACTAAGTGTATTTTCGCCATACCTTCCGATAACTCCACCCCATCGAGCATGGTCATTTCCAACTCTGGCTTTGAATCTCCGAGCAGGATAATTTCAACCAGGCAGTCGTTCACTGTCTTTTGAAGCAGCTCAAAGAATTCCCCATTGACCTCTGCTCTCTCATCTTCATTTAGTCATACACAATGAAAGGTTGATTATGGTTTCTCCTTCTTTTGACTTTAGCACCATCATGCGCTTCGAGACAAAGGTCCATCACTTTATGCTATCCTTTTGTTTTTTGCCACAAAACAACCCACGTCCTCTTTAGCTCTTTAAGATGTGGGGATTTCACTGTACAGCAGCGTGTCACCATCGAGATCTATAACTCTGTGTCCATTTTTGTTAGTTTTTGTTAAAGCCAGGATTTATAATTTCGCTTTCATCATCTCATCTGTGACGTGTAATGGAAAAGAGTCTACAGTAATCTAAACAGCCTATTGTAACCAAATAGCTACTCTCTGATTTGCTAGCTAAAACATGCATTAAAACTACCTGTCCTTTCTTTCTGCAGCTCACCCTTTTGTCCTCGCCCTCATTTCTGTAAACACTGGCAATCGCGATGTTCACAATCTTCTTTTACCTGTCAGTCATAGCAGGAAATAAATCCCGCTATGGTTATACTTCTTTTCACTCACGCGTGCTCATCTGTCAATCATATAATACTTGACCACTGAATAGCTAGACAGCACGTGCGAGTAACTGCAAACGGAGCAGAACCTTTGAAGTTTGCCCAGGGAAATCTAGAATCCCCTAGTACCCGTTTGATCTCGAGCACAAGCATTCCAGGGGAAGCCCGCTAGAAGAACAAAAGACTTTTTATCTCGGTAAAAGCTCCAGACGAAAACCGTGACGCAAAAACTTTAATCTTGGGAACTCTAGCTCCAGAATTATGTCCCACACAGGAGTGCGAAATAACGCCATTAGAGATCAATCGAACTCTATGATGTGTATACTGCTGTTTCTGAAACCAGTCATCAGTCGTCAGTCAGAATTTGAAGAGTCTAGCTCGTAGTCCTTAAACGAATTTCTTTTATGGAATAATGTGTATAAGTGATATCGTGGAGATTTCATTCTGGATTCTGGTAAGATAAAAATAGTTTTAAGTATTAGAAGTACTTCATGGGTGACAGCCATTAAAGTTAAACCATCATACTTCACTTAGATTTTTCTTGCTAGTAAATAAAGTAACGAGTAGCAATTTTTCATAGAAAAAAATATCCAAGTAAGAATGTTAAAACACCACGCCACCCGACTGCTTCATAACTGAGACAAGAGACCGTAGTTATGTTTACAGAGTAGACTGACTTGGCACTCAACTCTCCAGGAGAGAGAAAACTAAAAGTGACTATTAACCAGACCGGACTTAGAGGCGTTAGTTGACTGATAGAGGGAGAAAGAATACATGTTCATATTTCATTTGTAATTATAGTTATTATAGCGTCTATTATTTTTGTTAAATGCCAATACGACAAGGTAACAGACACCGACGATTTACTAGCTAATTGCAATGAAGATAGGTGGTTTATGTTTGTACGTGTTGCTTATTGGAAAACACTGTGCGAGTGACCCGCTGGCCGCGAAACTGTGCAGCGAGTCACTATCGACTCAGTCCGAACAAAATCAGCGAGCCAACGAACTTCTGTGAGTGTGTATAGTTGCCGCATGGCAAACAACGTGTATCTTCTCATTCGTCTATTCGTCAGGAGTGACAGAGCGGATGAGAGATTGTCCTGTCCTCGTCCGCATCAGACCTGATCCCCAAGTTGATGACCAGCGGTATCTATCAACAATCGTGTAGGATCCATTAGCCTACTAGCCTGATGATATTTTGTGACTAAATTATAAAGACTGGACTTACCAAATTCAGGATATTATTTTTAATAGCCAACAGCGGCTTAGAAATGATATACTTATTTTTTCCCCGACACCTGACAGTTGTATTCAATTGGGGTACCTAGTTTATACAATGTGTAGGACCGGCACTCTGGCAGAGTCGGCCGTTAAATTATCATCATTATCTAAATAAAATAGGAGCAGACAGATTATGATGATACTAGGAGTATCTCCTCACTTAAATGGTCAAATCATCAGCAATTCTCACATTAGAGACCCGTTTGTATTGAAACCAGTACCCAGATAGAATTCCAGACCGAGCGGGAAACTGAAGCCTGTTTCTCCCCCGCCCGCCCATACACTGCAAGCGTTGTCGCACCGGATTTAACCAGGTGTAATTCCTGTGTCTAGATATATTCCCCCTTGTGGACTCCCACCCCCCCCCCCCCCCCCCCCCCCCCCCCCCCCCCCATTCAGAGGAAAAGTGGATAACTTAGCACAGTGACGATAACCTTTAGGATTTATACATCTACTAGGATTTAGCGAGGATTTAGCAAATTCGGCGTTCACCTCATTATTAATTTTGTTTGGGACGAACTGGGGCCAATTTGTACCCGCGACAGCAGGAGTCGGTACACTAATCACAGTCAAAAGGATTTCGAGGGATATTCTATAAAGAACAAGGGATACCACAGATTCACGGGTGAAAGGTAAGAGAGTGAGAGGTGGCCACTGAAAGAGAGAGTGTGTGATGATTTTGCTTTTGCTAGGGAAAGATCTATTAAGTTTGGTTGTATGATTTTTTTTACTTTGTCTTATATCGCACCAAGATTGTTATTCCTGTAACCAAGTGCCAACCTTCAACCTCCTTTGGGGTAATTTTTTGTTTTCTCCATACGGTGAAGGCGCGCCGTTCTTTTTTCCTCTATATGTATGATTCTTGATATCTTTAGGTATTTGATGTTGTAATAAGTTTTAGTGATAAATAAACAACAAAGAATTTAACTATGCATGTTGGTCAGACCCTTCCCATTTACCTTAATTTTTCACGTGCATGTGTCTTGGTGTCACATAGTGTTGTGTATGTGCAGAGTAACATGTCCTACTATAGATAGGGAGGCAAAGACTGTCTTGAAAAAAAACAAAGCTCAGTCGTACGTATAAGCTGGAAGAGAGAAAGCTACTCACTCCAGAAACATATCTTTCCCTCAACCACCTACCACCAGTGAACCTAATTTCTATACCTTCTCGTGTATCAGTCAACTGTCAATCTCTACTTAGACGGGCCAAATAAAAATTATTACCTAATGTACGACATTATCCATAAGCTTCCATTCTGTCCCATGAATGTTCCTTATATTATATGTTCCATAAGTCGTAGTCCGTTCAGTTCGTCTTCTTTAGGATTAGTCCGGATTTCTCTCTTGCGTTTCGTGTAATCCTGTTTTAATGCACACAGGTGATTGGTCTGATTTGCATGATGGAGGGGCTGTCTGCTTATGGCCTACATGCACTCCGATATTCTCCTTTTTCAACCGGGCTTGGGACAGGACTAGGCGAAGTTACTGTAAAATGTCATTTTCACTTCATTTTGGCCATTCAAAACAATTATCTTTGTGATTGGACGGTAAATAATAATTCTATCTGCCCGTTTACACCAATAGAATTTTAGTTCTCACTGGATTTTTTACCATAAACAATGAATCACAGTGTAAGTTACTCTAATCCGTTTGGAAGAAGGTCAGTCTGAGTCAAAACCATTGGTTACATAGTTATGAACAGGTGCGAAGCAGGAACAAGAAACAAGATTGGGTGAGCACTTTCGATAAACACTTAATAAGGAAAAATCAGAGACGCAGCTTAAAATTCATGAGGCTGAAAACTACCTCGACATAAATACAGTCATTACATGAGGGGACGAAACCATCACAGCTTTCAAACGTTTAAAGAATATAAAAGTTCCTGAGCAGGAACATTTTAATGCAGGGCTATTTAAATCAGATCCTGAACTAGCAGCAGAACTATTAGAACCACTATTTCCATACGTCTGGCAACCAGACAACACCAGCGATGTGGAATAAAGGAATCATTTTCAAATTACCAAAGAAGGGCGACCTTGCAAACTGCAACAACTGGGGAGGAATTACTTACCTCTCAGTTCCCAATAAAATACTAGGCAGGATAATTATCCAGAGAATGTCAAAAGCCGTTGACCATAAACTGGAGAAGGAACGAACAAGATTTAGAAGGAACAGAAGATAAGATGCGTAGATCATATATTCACCCCTAGGAACATTATAGAGCAGTGCCGAGAATGGGAGAGACAATTATGCATTAACTTTGTTGATTTTTAAAAGGCTTTTGACAGCATACACAGGAACAGTCTATGGAAAATACTGAGGGCTTATGGAATTCCCAGCTCCATTGTTCGACCATAAAAAGCTTCTTTGGTAACTTTACATGCAAAGTAACTTTACATGGGCAGAGCAACCTAACTTTTGAGGTAAAAACAGGAAAATTACATGGATGCCTCTTAACAACCACTTTATTTAAATGGTCATAGACTGTGTGATACGCCAGAATGCAGGGCGCAGCCAAAGAGGAATAAGATGAACAATGTTCTCTACACTGGAAGATCTGGAATATGCAGATGCCATTATACTACTGGCATTTTCACATCAATATATGTGTGACCGGGGGTACATGAACTCACGGCACCATTTAGTCAATGTGTGACCGTGTGGGTTGTGTATATGCTTTTTAATATAATTCAAGTCATGAATTACTGGAATACTGCCAGAGATGTTTGCTTCTTGATGACTATTGTAACCCAGTCCCGTTCCAAAAATTCCTCTGTGATGTTTTTTACGGAACTTTCTTCTGACACCAGATATAAAGGATATTGTTTATTAGTTATTATTAGAAGATTCAGTTCCGATGGGCATGAGTTATTGGGTTGCTATACAATACTTCTTAGAGTAGTTTGATTCATCTCTACTATTTCGGTTCATAGTCTTGTTGCAGTTTCAGAACCAGCTTTGTGTGATTTAACTATTGTTTGATTCAGTGTCCTTTTTATTAAACTTCATATTAATATTCTCCAGCAGTGTTGTTTCATTATTATTATTATCGTCGACAAATGTTCTAGTCTTGACTGACCTTGCAAGGGTTAAACCAACAGTCACATCATACTTTTGAACTTGAACAATTCAGGCAATAAGTCAAGTTCTACGACGACTGAATATTTAATACATGTCCTCTTTTCAAATGAATACAGAAACGTTATCACACAATTAAGACTTGGCATTTACATAGTTCTAGGATCTAATAAAGTTCATCCTTAGACATCGCACGTCTGTCTTTTAACCGTATCTTGGAATAATTATCACTTCTTAATACTAGTGATGTTCCATATTAATTTACACTTCACGTCTATGTCTAATTTATTCAAATACTTTTGGCATCCATAGCCAGGCTTTAACCGCCATATATTATTATCAACTGCGATCGTGTCCCACGATATTCGCGTTTAAATTCTGGACTCTCTGGTCCTATACATTTACATTTACTGCTTTCAAAGCATTATCTGTACGGATATACGCTATTCTATTTCAAAGTGATTATATCACATATTTTCCACATTCTGAATTAGTGGCCATGCCACACACATTATACACTGAAGAAGTGGCTCTGCCACACATTTAAACACTTCCGGATGGTACTACGGCCATACATAGACTCACATTTTTATATTGGCTTCCCAGCCAGAACACAAACGGTTCTACACTTGAGTAAGTGGCTACGCCACACATTTGAGACACTTTCCATAAGTGGCCATGCCACACATTTGAAACACGGCCATCAAGCCCGCAGGCCACACGAGGACTGCCGTTACTAGGTTCAACGCGTCATACATCGATATGCGCGATTTTCCAGTACTCATTCAGATGAGGTGGTTCGTGGTGCAACCATGCGAACGTTTGCAACCATTCACATGCTTGCAAACTTTGAAAAAATCCTCAAATGTTAAGGAACTAACGTTCATTGATCAGGCTCAAGCTGGGAACATTTTGGTTGAAACAACATTGAGACCATTCCAGTTCTAAACAGTCAAAGTCACAGTGGAAAGTACGTAGTTCGAGGAATTTCGTTCAAGATTCAAGGCAATCTGGCAACTCGAGTACGCAGACAAACCTACGAATGTCAAGGTCGAATCAAGTTTCCTGCTAACGGTCAAATGTCAGCGCTGAGTCAACTTGATTGTTTTTCATCGAAGTGTTGATCCTGAACCGACACAGAGAACCGTGAAGACCAGCCGTACTTTTGCTGTACGTCCAGATCAACCGGTGAAGCAATTCGACGAACTTCGTTTGATACCATAGTATTCTCTTCTATCAACCGGACATCAGCAGCTCAAGGAGACAAGTCAAACAGCTGTTGCTATCTTGGTGTGGTTTGCACACTTTTCATTGGCAGGACCAAATTAAGATAAGTTCTTGATTGAATTAGAGCGTCTGACTATGTTAGGTTGTCCATTAAGCTAGCTTTGGCCTTCAGTCTTCAGTCTACTCCACTGTCACTTGCCTGTCATGTTTGCAGTTCTATTTATCATTATGTGTATACAATCTATATATTTTGTGTAAATCAGTGGGAAGGTTGGAAAAGAAAGGGCTTATCATTACTTGTCTGTTTCCTTTGGAAAAATACAAGTAATGATAACGACTATTAGGGTTTAATGCTTGTATTTGCTGACTGAAGATCTAACTTTTTTATTATTTTTTTTTTTGCACTTAGGATATAAATTAACTGAAGCTTCAGTTCGCAGTACAACCATTTTTTTGTGTGCTTAGTTTTTACGTCACGTTACTACGTCACTTTATTTGCATAACCTAGTTTCCGTAGTGTTTACAATTTTATTCTTTTGTGATCTGAAATTTCTCTGTCTAATTGTTAGTTTAAGGACGACTTGTATCGTTAATTTTTGTAATGTTATTTTAAAAATTTCTTTTCCTCTGATTAATATGTCTATGTTCTACTTAGTTGCTTTCTATCTGTTTGGCAGTGTCGTATAACTGAACATATCACTTCATTGTATTCCATTTTCTTTTGCCATCCATCGTCCATTGTCACCTGTGCTTGTCTCTGGCTTACATTGAATATCATAGTTACTTTAAATTAATTGATCTCTTAAGGTCATAGTATATTTATTGATAAAGAATATACTACTATAAGTTATTGAAAAACTTATAACCATGTCTACGTTAGAAGATTTTATCAAAATTGGTAAAAGCTTAGGTTAATCAGACACTGATCTTGAAAATTATGCTGAAACCAGATATGAAAAGCACTTATCTCAGCTTGAGAGAATTGAACAACGTGAGGCTGTTAAAAGGGCAGATGAAAATAGGAAGTTAGAATTAGCCCAAGAAAAAGAGCTTAAGGAGAAAGAAATGGCTCAACATGAGAAAGAAATGGCTCAACATGAGAAAGAAATGGCTCAACATGAGAAAGAAATGTCTCTCAAATTGGAATTGGAACGATTAAATTTAGCTCAACAAGAAGAACAAAGAGACAAAGAAATGGAAATAAGAAGAATGGAACTACTTCAGTTAGACCAGGCTCATAGAAATTCATTGGAGCTTGAAGCTTTAACATTAAATTTTGAAAAGGAAAAAGCTTTAGAATTGGCTAAGGTGCAGTAAGATCAGTTTAGGCATTCATCAGGTTCAAATATACTATATCCTAAGTTGAAGATGCCTCATTTTGATCAGACTAGAGACTGTGTGGATGCTTTCCTATCTAGATTTATCATGACTGTTACAGGATTGAATGTACCTAAAGAGAGATGGAGTAATCTCTTAGTTGATTTTTTGACTGGGGACTCACTCCAATGTTTCATGAATCTGGATGAGAAGAGTAGAAACGATTTCGATGTCTTGAAAGAGGTACTTCTTAGACGGTTCCAGTTAACTGAATTTGGATTCCGGGATCGTTTCCATACGGCTAAGCCAAGTAAGGATGCTGATTTTGGTGAATTCATTGCATCTATTAAGCATTTCTTGAACAGATGGATAGATTTGTCAGGTATTACCAAATCGTATGAGGGTTTGATCGATCTTATGCTACGGGATAAAGTCCTATCCTCGTGCAGTCATGAGTTAGAATCGTTTTTACAGAAGAGGCACCCAAACTCTATTGAATAATACGAAAAACGCGGGAGACAATTCATCACGGCACATCCGAACAAAGATGTCCATAGATCTTTTCCTCGAGATCCGATGCCTGCGTGCTTATCGTACCACGATCATAGAACTTATGATCACCGACCTCGATCAAAGAGCGTTGACGGACGATATCGTCCCAATTTTTGTCAAGAATATAGAGGTTCTTACTACTTCCCTCGTCATCGTTCTCCTTCAAGGAACTATCGTCGGGGTTATCGAGGTTACTCACCTCATGATCGTGGATACCACAAAGGCAGGGATCGTGATGATTATCACAAAGAGTATCATAGAGATTACAATGATCATAGATATTCATATAATAGGAGTAATAAGAATGATGAGTCAACAGATTTTTACTATGATAATAAGAAGACATTCAACAAAAAGGCAGGTCATTTTAGATCTTCCTCGAAGAATAAAGATAGACATAAACATGCAAATGCCTGCACCGACAAATAAGATAATGACAGGGATGAGATCAATCAGGCTAATGCCTGTAGTGTATTGGATAACTCTTGTTATGTTTGTCAGTAACATCTGGTATCAGATAGGAAAAACACACTTATGTGCGGACACATTATGCCTTCAATGTCTGCTTGTGAGAACTTGGGACGTCTCACATACCATAAGGGATTTTTATATGGAAAAGAAGTAAGAGTTTTAAGGGATAGCGGGTCCACAACGGTGGGGATACAGCACTCGCTTATCGAGCCCTCTGAATTCACGGGTAAAACTGTGAAATGTATTACATTTGGAGGGAATGTAGAAAAGTTCCCGGTAGCACGTGTCTATATCGATACACCTTTTTACACGGGCACTGTGTATGCCTGCGGGTTGAGAGCACCCGTTGCTGAAATAATCTTGGGAAACATACCAGGGGTTAGAAATTGCACTCCTGATGAGATCGCAAGATGGGTTGAATCACAACCATTGTTGGCAAATGCTGTTGTAACTAGGGCACAACAGGTGGCTACAGATATGACTACACCACCTACACCTGTATTAGAGACGATTATGTCTCCGGGCGTCGTTGCTGAAACACCAGCAGCGTTTGCAGAAAAGCAAAAAAAAAAAAAAATCCAAGCTTACAGCGTTTATTTGCTTTAGCAGAGAAAAAGGTTATTAAACATACGGCATCATCTCAACAGTGGTTTCAACTTAAGAAATCAATACTAGCTAGATACTATGATGATGATGGTGTCTATTATTCATCAAATTGTGGTGCCAAAAGAGTATAGACCATTAGTGTTACATACAGGACATGACTCTCCCATGGCAGGACACATGGGCGTTAAAAGAACATTGTTTAGAGTAACATTAAATTCTATTGGCCTAGGGTCAATAAGAACACAAAATTATTTCATAATCAAAATAGAACATTACGTTTTTTAATCCTGGGGAAAAAGTTTGGTTACTACTTCCCCATGATGACAATAAACTGTTAGTTTCATGGCAGGGTCCATTTGTGATCATTAAACGGGTCACGGATTTTGATTACGCTGTAAACATAACAGGGAAAATTAAGACTTTCCATGTCAATATGTTGAAATTGGCACTGGAAAGACCACAAGAGTTAATTCCCATTATTAACTCTATTTCTGAATCTTCATCTCACTGCTCTTCTTTCGCATTAGTTAATGACGAAGATACTACATCTCCTATTCCGCTACATTTTCCTTTACCATCTTTACAATCTTCCGAATCTTGGAAAGATGTCACAATTTCTTTTTCGTTGTCAACTACACAACAAAGTCAAGTTAGAGAAATTCTTCCTTCTTATAATGATGTACTTACAGACCTTCCAGGTCGAACATCACTAATTTCTCATGACATCATTCTGACAGACAATCATCCTATTAAGCTCAGACCTACCCTATTTCTTTACATCATAAAGATAGGGTTAATAAAGAACTGAAGGATATGATAAGATTGGGAGTTATATCACCTTCAGAGTCACCTTATGCTTTTCCTATGGTGATTGTGAAAAAGAGAGATGGTTCCCTCCGTATTTGTATTGATTTTAGGCGTCTAAACAGTATCACAATTACGGATGCTGAACCAATGCATTTGTTTGACGACCTACTTTCTCAAGTATCACAGGCAACTTTCTTTAGTAAATTAGATCTGTCGAAATTTTATTGGCAGATACCCCTCACTGAACACGCCAAACCTTTCACCGCCTTTACAACTCCATTCGGATTGTTCCAATGGAATTACATGTGCTTCGGTCTTGTAAACGCGCCTGCGACTTTAGTGCGCATGATGCGCCGCCTTCTTGGCGATCGAAAAGATGTCATCACATACATCGATGACATCTGTCTATTTCACGATTCTTGGGAAGACCACATTACTGGTTTGTCTTCTCTTCTTCTTACTTTACGACAACATGGGTTGACTGTAAGACATTCCAAGGTCCAGATAGGTTGTCAGGAGATCACATTTCTTGGTCAACGCATAGGTAATCATAGATTACATCCTGATGACAATACAGTCAAACGCATACTAGATATTGTTACCCCATCGACGAAGAAGCAAGTAAGAAGCCTATTGGGGTTAATTAATTATTACCACAAATTTATTCCACACTTCGCACACATTTCTGCTCCTTTGTCCGGATTGCTGACCAAATGTAGTCCAAATAGGATTAAATGGACACCGCAGTGCAAAGATGCTCTGATTAATATCAAGAATTTATTTCAGAATCCTCCTATTCTATTGTTACCAAATATGCATGTGCCATTTGTAATTCAAACGGATGCGTCAAATTTCGGCAATGCAGGATGTTTGCTTCAATGGTACGAAGGGATACTACATCCATGTTTTTTCTTATTTCGCAAGCTGACTCCAGCCGAACAAAAATATGCAACAGGGGAGCGGGAGCTTCTGGCTGTGGTCTGGTGTCTGGAGAAGCTATCGAAATATCTGATTGGAAAGAAATTCTACATCCAGACAGACCACAGTCCACTTACTTTCATCACTTCCAGAACGATGCGTAACGCGAGAATACACCGATGGTTCCTGCTACTACAAGAGTTCTCGTTCACCATCGTACCGATTTCTGGAACAGACAACAACCTCGCGGACTTGTTGTCTAGAAATTTTTCTTCACAGGAATGACTTTAACATTAATTTGTTAATATTACAAAATGTGACTATATGTGTTTTTGCAAATGACATTCTGATTAATGATATGTTAAGTTAGTTATAACATCGTTGACATGAGTAAACATTCATAAATTATATTCGTGTACATCTTCTCCACCACTCTCACACGTGCCACGAGTGTCACGTTTGGGATCGAGGGGGATGATGTTGAGGATTGTTTCGGGGTTTGCAAGCATGTGAATGGTTGCAAACATTCGCATGGTTGCACCACGAACCACCTCATCTGAATGAGTACTGGAATATGCAGATGCCATTATACTACTAGCACTTTCACATCAATATATGTGTGACCGCGGGTATATGAACTCACGGCACCATTTAGTCAATGTGTGACCGTGTGGGTTGTGTATATGCTTTTTAATATCATTCAAGTCATGAATTACTGGAATACTGCCAGAGATGTTTGCTTCTTGATGACTATTGTAACCCAGACCCGTTCCAAAAATTCCTCTGTGATGTTATTTGTTGTGTTTATTATAGCATACACTGTATAACTTGCAACATGAGTTAGGCAAGAAAGTCTTCTAGATCCAATAAAACAATTTATTCACTTGTATTCATAAATCCATAGTAAGCAAAGTCATATGCATACATCTTCTTAAAAACAATCCTCAAAAAGATGTGTCTTGGTACTGGTTATTTATTGACTATCTTCTCCTTGCAGCCATCCAAGTTGGGGTAATTATTTCTGTTTAACTCCTTTGCGTTTGCAGATTTAATCGACTTAAGAGCAAATTGACAATAGAGCCTCTACCTTTTCTTATTGATTTGTAGCTGAATCTGATATTTGCAGACAGCGCTTCATCCTTTATAAGTTCAGTTCGCTATCTGTACAGTTAGGCATTTCTGGTCTATTCAAGTTCTATTTCTGAAAATATGAAACAAGTCATTCGAAGCTGTACTTACAGTAACTGTCGTGGTTGAGTAAAGTGTAGAGTATTCGTCGAGTTGGACAATAGTAGTGAAATCGACAAGGGATAGTGGACTGACAGAGCTATAGATTACACACACAGAAAGGTGTAAATAGGAGATGGACTTGAGACAACCTGGAAGAAGATTTACCAAATGATCTCTCTCTCCAAGCCGCAACTCACTTTTCGCTGTCTAAGCATCTCCTGCTCTCTCTCTTTTCTCTTATAATACATAGAGATTATAGTAAAGAGCTAAACAAGTTAATTATGGATGAAAAGGGTCGGGAACAGCGCATTAATAAATGTGTAAACTTTATTAAAGAAGAAAAGCATGGAATTAATGCATATCATCATACACAGCACAAATTACATCAATAATCAAATATTCATCAATAATCATCAATAGTCATCAAATACGCAAATTACACCAACAAACACACACACAGACCACCGACATAAACCTGTAGAACACAGAGAGATAAATAATAGAGTGGCAGTCCTTCCGTTTTCGGGGACCAGATGAAATAGCTGCAGTAAGTGGTTTTTTCGTATATATCCTCCATCGGTGATGGAATTAACCTGAATAAAATCACTGTATAGGCGCTATCGTTGGTGAGTCCCCCCTACTGGCGCGAGTTGGGCTGGAAGACTCTATTTACCTCCTGTTTACCAAAATGAATAAACTGCATGTCAGTCCTTCCGCTTTCGGGGACCAGATGTAATAGTCCAGACAGTGTCTCATATGTAGATCCTTCGTGAGGGACTAAGCCTACAAAACTGTCCTTGTTGGTACTAAACGTTGGTGACTCTCCCCTACTGACGCGAGGTGGGCTGGGGGACGCTGTTTATCTCCTGCTGACCAACTGAATAAACTTAGCGACAGCCTGTCCGCTTTCGGGGACCAATGGAATAGCTCCAGTAAGTGGTTTTTTTCGTATATATCCGCCATCGGTGATGGAATTAACCTGAATATAATCACTGTACAGGCGCTATCGTTGGTGACTCCCCCTACTGGCGCGAGTGGGGCTGGAACTCTGTCCATAGATGGCTGCTCATACGTGCGAGGTTTTAAGTATCCAAAAAATACACTAGAAGAAGTCACTTGAGGACAAAAAGTCACAGGCGCGCTTATCCGGCGCTAGGCTCTGCTTGGCTGTAAATCCTGTTTAAACTGGTTTGGCTGTGGTTTGCTGAGTGCCCCGTTTAGGCACAAAAAGGTGGGTGATATGGAATTCTGCTATCGGCATGCTGGGCGGGTTTGATATTCTGGAAGCCGCAATGCTCTGGCTGGTAATCCAATAGGCGAGTAGAGAACTACTACTACATTTGATGATTCCAGATTTAGCGTTGGCTCCGTTGTACTGCGTGAGCTTAACTTGGCGTTGACAAAAAGGGGTTTTGATTCAGGAACGGGGTTGACGATTCGTGACGCTAGCGGTATTCAGAAACCCTCTAGATCGAAGAGAATATTTCGTTCTTCGCCTGACTGGAATCTGCTCTAGCGATTCGGTCTCCCTGAAACTGAGACCCAAACAGAGACACCCTTTTACTTCAAGCAAATAATAAATCACACTAACTTTATACAGAAAGTTTCGCTCCACTATGGGATTAAATTTATTGTAGTTATTGCTATGATAGTTTAGGGCTGTCTTTAACCATGTCTCCTGTTCCTTAAAAATATCAATTATCAACACGCGCCCGCATAGGCTTAATATCTTTTGTACACCCATGTAACTGTCATTAAATGTTCCGACAGCAAAATCTCCTCCTCTTCTCCCAATCTCAACATACAGGAAACCTAACCTGTAGTTACAGTTAAAAGAATATGCTTATTCATCTTACAACATTAAATGAATTTACATAAACAGATTACAGCATTTGACATTACACCAATAAATCGTATGTCCCCTTGGGGAAATATATTAGCATTCCACAAAATGAGTACATAGACAAGGCAATGTTCTTGCTATAATAATACAGTTGTGGCTAAATCATAAGATATAATTATATCTATGCCTGGTGACTGCTTTCTGTGAAAGTTATAGACTAGTGCCTAGCCACACAAGTAAGCATAAAATGATCCTCCCTTGCCACTAGAAATATCTATCAAAAAAGGAATAAGTGACTATCTCCTATAATCCAGAGTTATTACCTGCATCTCACTATTCAGTTTTTAAGTGAACAATCCACACCTGACATTATCTTACAGAAATGACAGTTAATTTTGCTGACTCTTAACCCAATGGTAAGCATTCGTGGACTGATTCTACGCCTAATATCTGTTATTGTAAGTTTAACATTTAACCCATGATAAACCGTAACAGTTTAAGCACCACTTAATAGGCCGTAGACAGCGCTACCTTATCACTGAATAAATTACTAGGAGAAGTCCTCAGAAATAAATTCACTTTCCTAACAGATATATAAAAGCTAACATGAATCTAATATAATAATTATAAGATATGTCAACTCACCCCGAAAATGACTAGAACATAGGCAAACACATTCTAGTATTGTGTTAAAGTTTGCCTTATCTCATGATGGTCATCTACGGGCCAGAAATATATCACGAATGTCTTTGTCTATTAAAACCAGTCTACTCTTATAGATCACAAGGGACGCTCCCCCTGGACACCTGGCCTGCATATTTCTACAGAAGTTCGGCGAAAGACGTAATCTAGAGTAAGACAAAAGAAATCGTGCGAAAGTTCCCCAGGTAGAGAAATGCATAACATTATGCTCTATCTTGTCTAAGGGGCGAAAACCCAAAGACTGACCGCGGGTTTGTCTCCCCCGGTTTCCAGGATGCATAATATTATGATCCGAAGCAGCGTTCTGGAAGCCAAACACAGGGACCCTTTCGCTCGTGATCAAAGGCTTTAAACGTAAGAGATATTCCCCTGGTCAGATCAGGTGCGGCTTAGATAATATTATCGTTCGCTGACCGCTACAGGCCGGAACGTAACCAAACCTCGGGTGGGGTTTGAGAAGGTGAAAAAGTTTGGCCACGAAGGTAGAAAATGAAAGAAAAAGAAATTACAAATGTCTTGGAAAACAGAACATTTAAAGGAGTAATCAAATTATGGACAAGATGGTAAAATAGATTATCTATCTCGTGACAGTAACATACGATTTTCCAACATTATATCAGAAAGCAATCTGCTTTACTGAGTTGATGTCTTGATACTTCAAGACCAGCAGTGTACGTCCATACAGACTGGCTTTTCGGGATCAACTACTTTGTGACCTCGAAGCTTGCCCTTGCAAAAAATGCTCCAGGCTTTTTCCAGCCTTTTGGTTGGACAGTCTATTAATACCTACCAATGGCGTGTTTCAGCTATTCTGACTTTCGTCATCGGTTGCCGAGCAACTCCCGCCAAAGATCAGCGGTTAGTCGCTATTTACCCTAATTCCAGTTTCCATCTGATAACAGCGTATCTCAATAAAACCTCGTAACTATTCTTCCTAATGTACTTGATAACTAATAGCACGAATGATGCTATGGTATCAGTAGTGGGCTATCCGGCGACATATCCAAGAAAAAATAGACGGACTGAATAAGTATAGCCAACAGGTGGGTCTGAACATCAATCTAAAGACACAAGTTATAGCACTCAATGTGGGCAATCCTGCGCCCATAACTATAAGGAACTAGAAGCAAGAACAGACAGACACATTTAGATATCTTTGATGCATAGTAACACCAGATGGCAGAACAAGGAATGCCATCAACAATATAATGAATAAAGCGAGAACAGCATTTGCTAGTCAAAGCAACATCTGGAAGTGCTCTTAGTACAGTACAAAGACAGATTTAAGATTAAGGGTCCTGTATCAGTGAAAAGAGAGCGCAGAAATTTGTGAACAACGCTGCATGCCTGTCAGAAGCATTGAGTCTTTATGATCAACTGAAAATGTCCACGAGCATAGCTTAATACTCTCAGTGGCAACCAAAATAAGTGCATATGTTACTGGAGAAGCAAACACAAAAGCCACCAAGAAAAATTGTGATTTAACATGATGAAAAGGACACGCTGACAATATATAAATTTTCCAGCTTGTCAAATTGTGTGTACAAATATATCCATCTGCAAATTTTAACTACACATATAGTGTGTCATTAGGCAACAGTGTCATCCAGCTTAGGTAGTTAAATAGTAGGTAGTTAGGTATTAATCATTAAAGTGTATTTATTCATTTTTATAAATTGCACTTAATGATTTTTGTTTAAAATTCCAGTTATAATTCTAAAATTTGTGGTTGTTTGCGTGAATTTGAAGTAAATACTTATTATTTTAATCGGACAGGAATATTTAACGAGCTCCATTCACCACAATTTTTAATACAGATACTATCAGAGCACAGGAAAAATCTAGAGATAAGATGACTTACTTCACAGCTCTCTTCTACAGCTACCATCTAGATATGCGGTTAACTACCTGATCTGTCTTGTGCAATCCTTACCTTTTGTTCACCAGCTCTCTTCTCTACCTTCTGGAAACTCATTACTCGTAACCATCCATCTCGCCACAGGCTTTAGATTTCTTTTTTCCAATGTTGCTACTCTAGATCCATTGTGATTAGCATGGGGATTTACACCCCAGTTACCAGGACCACCCCAATGATGGTGTAGCTCTTCACCATGCACACAGATGTCTGCATATGAGCTCATGCTAGATCAAGTGGCGGACACCGCAATGGTTGCTTGCTTTATGTGGAAAAGGTCTACTAAGTCTAGTGTGAATCTTGCGGGGATCCAAATAATGATAATTCTACTACCCCTAACACATCATGCCTTTTGAAAGCGATAGAAACTTGGACCTCTGTCATTTGATATATTTATTATCTGATGTCAGTGGTATTTTTGTATTTGCTACACCTTCGACCTGCGTACTACTTCTTGTAAACAAATAAAGAGGGGAAACCCAAGAAGGGTAAATATTCTCTGGCGAGCTTGTCACTTCTGCTATTTTTTCTGATGTCTAGTTTTCTACTTTTTTTATTTCTCACGAGAACCTGAAACATATCTTTATGTGTGTAATATGTATTTAACTACTATTTGTAGTTTATCTGTTCGATATCCGTACTAATACATCGGTGTCACGTTCCATTTTTCTTTCTCTATGAACTTTTAGGTTTTTCTGTATATCTTTAAATAAGGAACTCCCATTGACGGAACCGATGCTGTTATTGATGTATTCGCAAATGTTTATATAAATGACTATGCCTGTAGCGAGATTTGTTAACACTTGCTTGGTTGTAGCGCGACACACGCCCACGCGACACCCACACACACACAGTGCAAGGTCGGCTCGGCGGGTCTTTCTTTGAAGTTTGAAGAAGGGAAATGTGAATTACGGTTAAAGCCAGACAATATTACTGAAGAATGAGGAAATAGCCATAAAGGAATGTATGGCGGACTTTAAAAGTTTGCATTTACTGGACATTAAATTATTCACTACACGAGAACGCCTGGTTGGAATACAATTAAATAAAAATAATTCAACAAAGGAGATAGACTAGGAATTATATCCAAAAGGATAATATTCAAATGTAAATAGTTTTAAAGATAATTAATATTTTTCACCTTCATCACATCTGCTAAAAGTTAGCTAATAATCTGTAAACATTTATTATAGCTACATGCCTAAACGGATTTAAATATAAATTGGATAGAATGAAAGCCTCATATGGGGAAAAGGAAATGATACCTAGGAAGGAAGGAAGGATATAAGTGTGTAGTGAACAGAAGAGAAAACAAGTACAGGAAAAACACAGATTGCTTCAAATTGCCTCAAATCAGGAGATGAAACGAAAATCTTTTGGGGAATTTAGGAGGTGCTTTCTCGGACGGGCGAGAGACTGAAATATAAGGACAGAGCGGCGCATTGGAAATCACACACACCAAATCCAGAAGCCAGAGTGAGAAACTGGAAGACAGTATCTGCAAGAACAGTTATTTTTTCACGCTGCATGCAGGGCAGATTAACTTCAACCAAAACAGTCTCACCGTGAGCTTATAAATCCTAAGAGGGTATGTAAGTTTATTAAAAATATATGTATCATTTTATTTCAGATTTTATTTCTGATTGATTGTAGCAGATATAATTAAAAAAAGGGAATGACGCTAACCAGAGATAACCTTCACCGGCATTGTCAGGAAGCATAACCATTAATTGGTTAACCACATATATCATGGCTAGTTCTTGCCTGGAAGCTTACGACATACCAGCAAGTACATAAGTGACTTGACATCCATAAGTGGAAGGCAAAGGTTATATCGTACCCATGTATCATAACATGTGATTTATTCATGTATATTGTTAATTCTGCACAGTATACATTATCTTATCATGCTATCTCTGTAACATACTACCATGATTCATTCATTTATATACAAACACTGAATACATGGTCGCATCATGAACAGCAGTGGGTGGTGAGATTGTTGGAACAACATGGCCACCTATTACCTTTTGTTCCAGGTTTTATGATCAATGTTTATGATCATTCCTGATCGAGAAACTAAAGACTTGAAGAAGTTGATCCAGCTCACTGAAGCCTAGAGGTCAACCACTCTTCAACACCTTAGTCCCCCGTAGTTATAGGGCGGGCTGAAGGAAAGTCTTCCGTACTCCAGTGTGTCGGAGGAACCTCGAGCAGACGTGGCTAATAACATAAGATGAGTTTATGTGTATCCATCCAACAAATCCTGTGAGCAGTTTCTAAAGCGACTGTTTAATGATGACAACTAGATGGCAATAGATAATGTGACAAACTTGTTTTATAAGTTCAGTGGAAGATAAATCCAAGACTTTTTAGCTTGTTTATTTGATTTGTAACTGTAAATAATCATACATTTTACCATCTTACAACAACCATTTCTCATTACAAGAATATATAGATGTACATAATAAATTGGATAATTGTACTCATTTGACTTGTTACATTTTTAACTGTTAAAATTTTGAGTTACCTTTTCAAATTTAATTATATTATCACATAGGGTTACGATAGCGAAAGTAGCAACTTATACTTCTGAAGCCTAAATCTATTGTCCAGCTCAGAGTATTCACAGCTGTAACTCACTTGTGATACCAGTGTACTTCTCGGGCGCTGGAACTTCATACTTTCTGGAGAGAGATTCTACTTCTGCTCTACCACTATCATCATAATAGGAAAGCCTTTCGCTACGACACGTATGTCAAAGAATGTTCAAATTGGAACATGATATGGCATGTATGCTTCCTGCATGAAAGTCCCTATCCTACAGTTATTTCAGTGCTATAGTAACCAATCTTAGTGTCACGGGATGCTTCCCCTGCTTTGCAGTGATGGTCCAACAATGGCCCAATGTCTAGAGCATTTAATGAAGTTCTTCATAGGTATCTACCTTCGCTCAAGATTACTCCCGGCAGTTGTAGACTGAAGGATGATCATGCTTCTATCTCGACGGAGTATTCATCAGATAATTCAGAAATCAAGAAGAATGCTGAATTGGTCTTAGCGATTGTTAAGTTTTATCTGCCCGTCCCCTTTTATGAAGAATTATTATGTATTTTAGTTCGTCCCCCGACTGATACTTAAGTCGCTCTTTTATGTATGGAAAAGTCTGATTCATACGTGTGCACGTCTCTCTGTAATAATTAAATTAACTGTGAATTTGTAAACCAAGTAAGAAATTGAATGATAATTTATTCGTTAACAATTGTAAAATAAATTAAGGATGGTGACTGAAGGCTAGTTTTTGTTACTGAAATTGGAATTGGTTTGAGAAAATATGACATTTTCATATGCGCTTTTGTCTGACTGAGTATGACCTAGCTTCCAGAACGATGAAGTGTTCTGTTGAATGCGCCGTCAATGTTCGATTTTTGTGGTGACGGCACGTCCCATACATACTTGCTGGGGTAACTACTCCTAGTGTCAATGCAAGTATCTTCACAGGCCGCTGAATGTTGCCTTTTCAGTGTCGATCACAAGTTCTTGAATCACAGATTCGTACGCCACTGGTCTCGTAGACTGGTACCACAAACATTAGAAGAAAACAACGGCCTGTGGCTAAGTTTTCGTTTTCTTATACTAAACAGGCACCTTCCGTCTGTCTACTTTTTCTTAGTAATTTTAGTCCACCTGAGTATACATTATAGCTCAGTGGATATGATAAACATTCACCGTTATTTTTAGTTAGTCTGAGAGAAATGAATGTCTGGACAGCGGAAAAAGGAAATGGCTTGTGCCTGGGTGAACATGTCTAAGTATACATATACGAGGGGAAGTCAGTAAGTAAGTTACAAATGGTTATGAAAAAAAAAGAGATACGAACTTGAACACCGTGTATTATTGCACTTACATTTCCCCTTTATTTCTCAACATAATCTCCACCAACATTGATACACTTATCCCATCGCTGTATTAGTGCTTCGAAACCTGCAGCATTGAAGTGCGTGCTCTGCTGTCTCAACCACATTCGCACCTCACCTTCAACCTCTGCATCACCCACAAAATATTTACCGCCAACGTGAGCTTTTAGTGGACCAAAATGGTGAAAATCACTCGGGGGTAAGTCAGGACTGTAAGGCGGATGTTCAAGAATTTGCCACCCTAGTTGTTCAATTTTCTCCTGAGTTAATCGAGCTGTATGTCGCAATCTCAAAGGGACGACCGGGTCGGCCTTCATCAACATTTTTTGAGCGTCCTTGAGAGAATTTATTGACCTAGTTATATACCGCTTGTCGCGACAAACACTTCAAAACGTAAACAGGAAACACGTCCTTATGAATATCCCGTGCAGGAAGTCCTTTTGCCCCAAAAAACCGCACAACAGCGCGCTGTTCTTCGTTTGTACACTCCACGAGCACGTTTGTCATTTTTATGTGCTCTGCGCATGCGACACCTAGCAGTTTGCTACCTAAGCTAATGATAAAACTGGATGACACTGACCTGCCATTGAAACATCATTTTTTGATGATGCGTAGATGGCAGGGCGGATAGTGTGATTCGCTTGCATGGCTAGGCGGGGGTTGTCGCACGGAAGGTACAGTGTTCAAATCCTGGGTAAGCCACTCACGTCTGTTGTTTTTCTGTTGTCTGGTGTTCTACTTCTTTATTTCCTGCGAGTGCCTGATAACATACCTTTATATTTGTTTCATATTAATTTACTGTTTACAGGCCTCGGGTTTCCCTCCTTTATGTGTAATAAATGTTTATACAATACCAAACCTACCCACTATCCTGTTCTCACTGTTCTAGTCTACTATCATTTACTGGACACAGTATTAAGGTCCTTGTCTTGTTGGATTCGGCCTATACTGCTTGATAGAAATACAACAGAAGTGATTGCGTCATTAATAGGCTGAACTGCCCATGGTGGACTTCTGGTGTCATGTATTGTGGTTCGCACTGTTGACCTGCCATTGAAACATCATTTTTTAGAAACTACCAAATACAATTTTCAGCTAGAGCTGCTCTATATAGAGAGTTGCGCGAAGTACGTCAGAATCGAAAACGAGGCTGAACGACGTAGACGCCATTTTTCTTTGGACAATACCAGGGCTAGTATCGAGAATAAGCATCAAGTAAGATGCCTAATTGTTCAGCTTTTATCTGTAGCAATAGCTCTAGTAGAGGATACAAATTGTTTTAGTTTCCAGCAGACAAGAAACTTAGATCGATCTGTGAATGCAAAGTGAGTAGAAAACATTGGAAAGCTTCTATTAATGCAAGGCTGTGTGAACAACATTTCGAGACGTATGAGTTTGAATTGAAGCGACTGGATGGGAAGAAGAAACTTAGATTGAGTGCAGTACCTACCAAATTTTTACACCGTGCACCTGGTCAGCACAGAAGATTACCTAAGATAAGGGATGTTGTTGTAGTGCACACTGCAGCGTTTTGGCTAAACCATGATCACACTTACAACAAGAAGAAAAATTCAGCAACTGACTGTTCTATTGAAGACAATGTAGGAACATATAGTGTTAATGACAACCACACGGACTCCTCAGCATCAGAAAATAGCATGCAAACAGAAGACTTACTTACTTAGTCGTTCCCCTTCTACCGTGAGGTGTAGAGGTTTGGAAGAGAGAGCGCCAGACTATTCTATCAGCTGTCTTCTTCCTGGCCTGGTTCCATTCTAGTCCTCGGTCCTTCAAAGATTGTCTAATGTTGTCCTCCCAGCGGACTCTGGGTCGTCCTGGAGGTCTGGAACCCTGGCTCTTTGTTTCCCATGCTTGTCGTGGTAGCCGATCTTCTCCCATTCTGCAGACATGGCCAGACCATCTTAGTTGGGACTGTTCTATTTGGGTCTGCAGCGGGAGGGATTTTAGGCCTTGACGTATCGTCTGGTTGCGGACCATGTCTCTTCTTGTTACTTCAACCACCTTCCTCAGATACCTCATTTCTGAGGTTTGGATCTGGCTTTTATGGGTTGTAGTCATTGCCCATGACTCGCATCCATATGTCAAGACTGGGACATAGGTGGAGCGGTATACAGCCATCTTCAAACAGAAGACATTAAAGATAACTGTGCCGGCTGTGTTGCTAAGGAAACATTGATTAAGACACTTAGAACAAAAATCAGTAAACATGCAGCAAGTTCAGCTACAGAGAAGAGGCAGAACAATAGAATCAAGAAAAAATTGTCATGCCAGACAGATAAAATATGAAACATGCTATCTTTGGCAGATTATGATAATTGATTTCATATTATCTATTTTCTTTATCTTCATTTTCTTTTACCTAGCTTCACCTACGCCTGTTGGGTTAACATAAACCTCCTATTACTCAGAAATCTGTCACTCTTTTCTCATTTAGCATGCGTTGTATTGCGGTTCGCTAATTTCTTTGATGAGAGTCTACCAGGGACCTATTAACTAACGTGAGCTGTAATTTTAACACCAGCGCCAGAGAACAAATCGTTGTAGAGATCAGACAGCGACCAGCTTTGAATAAATTTGAGTAGATATTGGGAACGTAAGTGAGAAATCTTTATTACCTTTCCCCGAATCTGTTCGTTCGATAAGTAATTGAACACGGAGAATCGAAAGATCTAAAGACATTGCTCGCTTGAATACGAGCAGAGAGACGAAGGAAACTCACACTGGTTAGCGTATTGCCGATGTCTGATCTAAGCGAGAACGAAGTTCCTGGGTTTTCGGCTTTGAATTACGTTTAAGCCGAAAACTGAACGTATAATTCACCATAGGTGTGAACATCTGGCAGAGAGGTCTGGGTTTCGGGGATAATTAACTATCTCCTTTCATCTCTAATATATATATATATATATATATATATATATATATATATATATATATATATATATATATATATATATATATATATATATATATATATATATATATATATATATATATATATATATATGTGAGTGGTTAAATATGTATGTATGTATGTATGTATGTATGTATGTATGTATGTATGTATGTATGTATGTATGTATGTATACATATCAGAATCTTTATTCTCCAGAAAATACATTGATATGTACTGACATGATATAATAAAATACAACATGGCGTATAGGACAATCATTAGAATTTACATAAAGTAAATTTACATAAATTCATACATCGTTAATGAGGGCTGTTACCACATACATTCATACACACATAATCAGAATCTTTATTCTCCAGAAAATACATTGATATGTACTGACATGATATAATAAAATACAACATGGCATATAGGAGAATCATTAGAATTTACATAAAGTAAATTTACATAAATTCATACAGCGTTAATGAGGGCTGTTACCACATACATACATACATACATACATACATACATACATACATACATACATACATACATACATACATACATATATATTTAACCACTCACACACATATATATATATATATATATATATATATATATATATATATATATATATATATATATATATATATATATATATATATATATTCACTCGTGTGTTACCGGGGTTCGAAAGGGGAGCAAAGAATAGTAACACTGTCCCCTACCAAGCATGTCGTAAAAAGCGACTAAGGAGGGTTGGGCATGGGGCCGGTTACACCATCCTGTAAAAAAAATTTAAACCACAAAAAACTTCAACAAATATGGACAAGTCAAATAAAGAAAATAAAACACAGCCATCCAAGACAGGGGAAGGTCCTCTCGCGGGGAGGCGTATGATGCAACACAGAGAAAGCCGAAAGGAGTCTGCGTTGCTGACTAACCTTCTTTCTTCTAGGAGAACTTCCAGATTTGGCACCTGGAATGTTCGGACATTAAACGAACAAGGGAAAGTGGCGCAAGTAGCAGCAGAAATGAGGGAATACAAAATCGAGGTTCTGGGAATGTGTGAAACAAAGTGGAAGGGGGTAGACAGGAAGAAACTCATCACAGGTGAATTGGTGCTGTCCTCAGGACATGAAGACGAAAGTTCACACCACAGTGAAGGGGTAGCTCTTATGCTATCTAAAGAAGCACAGAAAGCACTAATTGAATGGGAAGCTGTTGGACCCAGAATAATAACAGCTTCTTTTAAAACAGCTAAAAAGAAAATTCATGTAAATGTCATCCAATGTTATGCACCAACTAATGACAAAGAAGAGTCTGTGAAAGAAGCATTTTATACTAAACTACAGGAAATTAATGATAAAGTAAAAAGAAGAGACATCACAATTTTGATGGGTGACATGAATGGAAAGATAGGTACAGTCAACACTGGATTTGAAGAAGTCATGGGAAAACATGGGCTAGGAGTAATGAATAAAAATGGAGAGCTATTCGCAAACTTCTGTGCTTCATATCAACTGGCTATAGGAGGAAGCATGTTTCCACATAAGAGAATACACAAGGCAACATGGATATCACCAGACCATAGAACAGAAAATCAGATTGATCATATATGCATAAACAAGAAGTTTAGATCATCATTGCAGGATGTAAAGGTATATAGAGGAGCAGATGTGGCATCAGATCACCATCTTCTGATAGCCAAAGTAAAAATGAAACTCAAGAGATATGCAACAATGCAAAATTATAGACAACAGTTTAATGTAGGACAGCTAAGAAATCAAGAAACAAGAGACAAATTTGCGGTCACAGTATCCAACAAATTCCAAGTGCTCCAACAGCTGGAAGATGTAGAGAATACAGAAGACTATTGGCAGCAGGTCAAAACAGTATGGAAGGAGACATGTGAAGAAATACTGGGGAAAAGGGAAAGACAACAAAAAGCATGGATAACAACAGAAACCATCAATAAGATAAAAGACAGAAAAAACAAGAAAGCAGAGTTAAACACAAGCAAAACTAGAAGCTCCAAAGCCAAGGCTCAAGAAGTGTACACAGAAGCAAACAAAGAAGTAAAAAGAAGTATCAAAAGAGACAAGAGGAAGTATATTGAAGAGTTGGCAAGAGAGGCAGAAGATGCTGCAGCCAAAGGAAATATGTGAGAACTGTATAGCAGCACAAAGAATCTAACAGGGAAATACAAGCAAACAAGTTGCCTCATAAAAGACAAGAATGGGAAACTGCTCAGCAATATACAAGAGCAAATGAAGAGGTGGACAGAATATTTTGGGGACCTTCTCAATAGACCAGCTCCACAAAACCCGCCGGACATCCAGCCAGCAGAAGAAGAGCTACAAATTAACGGTGAAAGACCAACGAAGGAAGAAATAAAGAAAGCCATAAAGCTTCTAAGAGAGGGAAAAGCGTCTGGACCTGATGGCATTCCAGCAGAGGCCATCAAAGCAGATATCGACACGGCTACAGAGATGTTATATAAATTACTTGGTAAAGTCTGGGAAAAGGAAGAGATACCAGCAGAATGGAAGGAAGGATATCTGGTTAAGTTGCCTAAGAAGGGAAATTTACAAGAGTGCACAAATTATAGAGGAATAATGTTACTATCAGTGCCAGGAAAAGTATTAAACAGGATTATCCTTGAGAGATTAAAAGAGTCCATAGACAAGAAACTGAGAGATGAACAAGCAGGTTTTCGACAAAACAGATCATGTACAGACCAGATAGCCACTTTGAGAATAATAGTTGAACAAAGTCTGGAATGGAATTCACCACTATACATCGGATTTGTGGACTACGAAAAGGCATTTGACAGTGTAGACAGAGAATCACTTTGGAAATTGATGAGGCATTATGGAGTTCCCCTGAAGATCATTAATTTAATAAAGAAAACATATGAAGACATGACATGCAGAGTTCTTCATGAAGGACAGCTTACAGAACCGTTTGGGATAAGAACAGGAGTGCGACAGGGATGCCTCTTGTCTCCATTTCTTTTCTTGCTGGCAATAGATTGGGTTATGAGATCATCGACAACACACAACAGAAATGGAATCCAGTGGACTCTGACTAAGCAGTTGGATGATCTGGATTTTGCTGAGGACTTGGCTCTTCTGTCCCATAACCGTAATCAGATGCAGGACAAATTGAAAACACTCGATGAGAGGTCACAGCAATTGGGTCTGAAAATACACAGGGAAAAGACAAAAATAATGAGAATAAATGCAGGTAATGATAACAGGGTTGAACTTGAAGAAACACCAATTCAAGATGTAGAATCATACACATATCTTGGCAGTAATATAGACAAAGTTGGAGGGACAGACAGCGATATCAAAATAAGAATACAAAAGGCAAGAGGAGCTTTCATTGCATTGGGAAATATATGGAGATCAAGAGAAATAGGATCCAACACGAAAATAAGAATCTTCAACTCAAATGTGAAGTCAGTCCTATTGTATGGCTCGGAGACATGGAGAACAACAAAGACAACAACCAAAAAGCTACAGACTTTCATAAATGGGTGCTTGCGTAGAATAGAGGGATTGAAATGGTATGACAAGGTTACCAACGTGGAACTGATGACAAGAACTAGACAAGTGCCGGTGGAACAAGAGATGAGAAGAAGACGATGACGATGGATAGGACACACACTGAGGAAACCTGTTGATAGCATTACAAGGCAGTCCTTGTTCTGGAACCCCCAGGGCAAGAGAGGCAGTGGAAGACCAAGAAGTACATGGAGAAGAGAGTTGGAAACAGAGGTGAAAATGATGAAGAAAACGTGGAAAGAACTTGAGATGATGGCACGGGACAGGAGGACTTGGCATGTGTTTGTTGAAGGCCTATGCTCCTTTGGGAGTGGAGGGTTATGAATGAATATATATATATATATATATATATATATATATATATATATATATATATATATATATATATATATATATGATATATATATATATATATATATATATATATATATATATATATATATATATATATATATATATATATATATATATATATATAAAAGATCGAAGGTGAATTGGCCAAAATCATTTTGGGTAGAACTGAATGAAGAATGCGCGCGTGAAGAAGTGAGTGTGAAAGTGGATGACAGTGGCCATTACACTGTACATTTAGATGTAGATGAAGATGTGAGTCTAACATACAAGTCAGCAAATGCTTTTTATTCTGGATTTAAATCACAATAACTTAACCTAATTCTAAGTGAACTAAAAAGTAAATCATCACAAGGGAGAATAGTGCGCGAAATGAAATGTGTAAACCATTCATTGTCATCTAGTTTTCTATCTAATGTTAAATTAAGTGATAAAATACTTTCATTTGCTGTGAGATCGAGGTTACAGTTGCTGGAATGCGAAAGTCTGTTACATCTATATTACCCACAGACATACACGAAAATGTGCAAAATATGTAACCACCCATACGAAACAGTGTCACATTTATTGAATGGATGTACCAAATTTCAAACATTATACCAACAAAGGCACAATAGAGCTGTAGACATTATTTATGAGAAACTGAAATCCTCATACAATAATAAGAGTGACATAACAATAAATAAAGAGATAATAGTTAAACCATCACTTTTCGGCAGCAGTAACACCTCATTTAAGACACATGCCGTAAAACCTGATTTAACGATAATCAATCGACAGAACAAAACAGCTTTTATAGTAGAGGCAGCAATACCATATGACGCCCATTTAGATAAATGTTACCAACATAGATTTGATAAGTACTATCCATTGCCTGCAGAAATTAACGAACTAGGCTATCGTACGCATGTAATCGTACTGATAACACTAGTCAACAACCAAAATGTACCAGAAATGAAAATAGCTGATCTTAACTAATTTTGGTGTGCTGAAAACGAAAATGACATTAAAAAATGTTGATTGGCTCTAGTTTTCAAGATATATGCTACTAGTTTATTTAATTACAGTCAATTTATATATATGTATTTTGGCTGCAGAATAGGAGATCAAGATAAGAGCTGGGCGCCACACATATGCTGCAATACATGTGCAGCACATCTTAAACTGTGGTTGACTGGCAAAAGGCAAGCTATGCCTTTTGCAGTCCCAATGATTTGGAGAGAGCCCACTGATCATCTCAACAACTGTTACTTTTGCATGGTCCCTCCAATTGGGAAAGGCATATCAAAGAAGAAAAAATGGACTCTGGAATATCCAAACACCCCCTCTGCAATACGTCCGGTACCACATGGCGATGACCTACCAGTTCACAAAGTGCCAGAATCATTTTCAGCTGCTTCCACTGATGAAGAAGAGGACATTGGTGGTCCTGAACCATCAACCTCAAGCGACCCAGATTTTGAGCAAACTACATCCACTAAACCACACTTAATAACCCAAGGTGAACTGAATGATCTTGTAAGAGATCTGAATTTACCGAAGAACAAGGCGGAGCTTTTGGGTTCCAGATTGCAACAGTGGAATCTCCTGGCAGAAGATGTTACAATTTCTGTGTATAGGAACCGCCATAAGCCACTTATTACATTCTTTTTCAAAGAGGGTGACCTTTCTGCGTGCCACAACATTTCTGGTTTAATGGCAGCCCTCAAAATCAATTACATACCGGAAGAGTGGAGGCTTTTCATTGATTCATCCAAGACGAGTCTTAAAGCTGTTTTGTTGAATAATGGTAATGTGTTAACGTCAATTCCAGTTGGTCACGCAGTTCATATGAAAGAAACTTATGAAAACATTAAGCAGCTTTTGAAGTGTATAAACTACGATCATCATCATTGGTCACTTTGCGGTGACTTAAAAGTGGTCGCTCTTTTGCTTGGACTACAGGGTGGATACACCAAGTACTGTTGCTTTCTCTGTGAGTGGTATAGCCGTGCACGAAGTGACCATTACATCAGAAGACATTGGCCAATCAGGCAGTCATTGCAGCCTGGCAGTAAGAACGTTGCGAACCTAGCACTTGTCGACACCAGCAAGATTTTGTTGCCACCCTTGCACATTAAGCTGGGTCTTATGAAAAACTTTGTCAAGGCAATGGAGAAAACAGATGAGGCTTTCAAATACCTCATCAGAAAATTTCCAAGACTGAGTGAAGCTAAAATAAGAGAGGGAGTATTTGTTGGTCCGCAAATTCGAAAACGTCTTCATGATGACGAGTTTCTTTGCATGTTGCATGGCAAGGAAAAAGCAGCATGGCTAGCATTTAAGTCAGTGGTGGACAATTTTCTTGGAAACAACAGATCTGATAATTACAATGAAATTGTAGAAAATCTCCTTCTGAAGTATAAGAGTCTTGGCTGTACATGTCTTTGAAAATTCATTTTCTGTACTCTCATCTGGATTTCTTTACGTCAAACTGTGGATCGGTCGGTGATGAGCATGGTGAATGATTTCACCAGGACATTGCTGCTATGGAGACAAGGTATCAAGGCATATGGAGCCCTTCAATGCTTGCTGATTACTGTTGGACTGTGACAAGAAACACCTCATCGATTGACTACAAGAAGCAAGCAAAGAGAGCTCGAACAGCGACTGAATAATGACGGAATGGGTTCAAATGTGCCTTTTTAAAACATGATATGTGAACTTTAAATAATGTTTTTATTTTTTCTATCAGTTTATGTTGAAATATCAATTAATTGAGTACGTAACCACAATTTTTATAATGCTAAAGTAGAAAGACTAGCTGTTCACCCCAGAGAATTAAACAAGCATACATTATTTGTATTACTGTAATGTAAATTCATCATTTAAAAAAAACCAGAGCCAATTGGGGAATTTCATTATGATATTTGAAATCAGCATGTCAAAATCAATAAGAAATGGTATATTTAATTTCTGGTACAAATAACTTTTGAAAATTTGTTGACTAGTGTAATTGGTAGTTTGGGTCATGTGCATGCAAAGTGTGTGAGTGGATTAATGTCGCTAGGGTTGCGGAAATTTGAAGCAAAGGTTTTATGTAAATATGTCGGTATCAGTGCAATTATAGGTTCTTACAGAATATGAAAACTTCGATGTAAAAAACACCCATGTTAAATTGCTGAAATGTTTTCCCCACCGTCTAATCTCAATTGTGCTCTGTCTACTATACCAAACGACTATTGTATTTGATGCTATATTTAATATCTCACTCTACTAGCTGTCAAAGTTTTTTTATGGCAAACAGAAATTCTGATAAAACCCCCATGTAAAAACAACCATATTGCTCAACTTGAATGGTATTCCACACACATTTTGTAAATTTCAATAATTCTCATTTTTTGGCAAATTATATCATAACATTAAATGCCAATGTCTTTTAGAAAGCTTAAAAAATTTTATGTATGTGTAACACAAAGGTTCGATGTAAAAACACCCACATATAACTACTTGAGACGTCTTCAATACTTTATGTAAATTCTAATGATTCTCCTATATGCCATGTTGTATCTATTATATCATGTCTGTACATATTAATGTCTACAACGGGCTGATCACCCGTTTGCCAGTCACTTCGATTACGGAAACAACAGCAAATGGGTTGATTTGCCGTTGCCCTAAAGACGCCACTAGGCGTGATGGGAAACAATGGCAAAGAAAACCTATCTGCTGTTGCCCTAAGACGCCACTAGGCGTAATGGCCACTGACTGCTATGACGGTCGGTGGCTAAGGACGGAAGAAGAAGACATATTAATGTATTTTATGGAGAATAAAGATTCTGATATGTATGTATGTATGTATGTATGTATGTATGTATGTATGTATGTATGTATGTATGTATGTATGTATGTATGTATGTATGTATGTATGTATGTATGTATGTATGTATGTATGTATGTATGTAAGTGAACTAAAAAGTAAATCGTCACAAGGGAGAATAGTGCGCGAAATGAAATGTGTAAACCACTCATTGTCATCTAGTTTTCTATCTAATTTTAAATTAAGTGATAAAATACTTTCATTTGCTGTGAGATCGAGGTTACAGTTGCTGGAATGCGAAAGTCTTTTACATCTATACTACCCACAGACATACACGAAAATGTGCAAAATATGTAACCACCCATACGAAACAGTGTCACATTTATTGAATGGATGTACCAAATTTCAAACATTATACCAACAAAGGCACAATAGAGCTGTAGACATTATTTATGAGAAGCTGAAATCTGCATACAATAATAAAGGTGACATAACAATAAACAAAGAGATAATAGTTAAACCATCACTTTTCGGCAGCAGCAACGCCTCATTTAAGACTCATGCC